>CABHPQ010150257.1:0-15665 GCA_902168405.1 Peromyscus aztecus
AAGACAGAAGTGCACAAGTTGTACTGAAGATGGATGTGGTTTTACACTTTTATGACTCAGCTGTGGGTGTCTCTGGGACTTACCTCCCTTTGCTTTCCTCACCCTCCCGGCCTCTCCACTAATCCCAGGACAATACAAGCCACCTCCTACTCAGAAGCGTTCAGATTGCACTTCCTCCGTGAGAATGCCTTTTGTCCTGCAAAAACAACAGCTCTCACCTTAAAGGGAACGGGAAAATGTTTATTCTGGAGCATAGATGAGTGACCACGGCCCAGGAACACAGATTTAGTTTCCCTCAAATTCCATGTTCCAACATGGATGCAGTTTCATGAAGTTTTTATAGCGGTACAGAACAAAGAAAGCCATAAATCACAGGAAGTTTAAAATACCTTAATGGGTACATCTGAGAGGTGGGTACAGAGAGATGAGGGAAGCTTTTCTATACGCTCCAGATCCTATCTGATGTCATTTTAGCGTTTGGATTGGTGGAAGCTGGTAGTCTGCTAAGTTAAGAGATTCTGAGGTGAGGAGTGGCTGTTCTGGAGGGCTAGAACTAGCCCAAGATAAGGTAATTAGCCTCTGGAGCTGCAACATTCTAACCTCTCACAGTACTGACATCCTAACCAGCCAATCAGTCTCTGAAGGCTGAGCTTCTTTTCAGGAGTTTTCTTTCACATTTTCCACAAGGTAATCAATCCATTTGGCTTGTTCACCTGTTCCTAGATTTCTCTTCATATGTTACTTTCTCAGTGAAACCTTCCTTGTTAAAAGCCATAAACATTGGCTTAGGAAATGAGTGACTGAATGGCGGATCGATACACATTATCCTTTCTTCTGTTCACAACCTTACCCACCCCTTCAAACCCGGTACTGGGCACATAGGTATATGTTCATTTTTTATTTAAAATCATAAATTATTATTAGTGTGTGTGTGTGTGTGTGTGTGTGTGTGTGTGTGTGTGTGTGTGCCATGGCGTGTGTTGGAGGTTGGAGGACAGCTTTTAGGAACTGACTCTCTCCATCTACCATGCGTGTCTTTAACGCAGGTAGCCAGGCTTGGCAGTAAACACCTCTACCGGCCGAGCCCTGCTCATTTAGTGTTGTTAAATTTCATGAGAAGTCCTGTCTGTGTCCTCAAAGCTGCCATTATTACGTGTGCTCATGAATTAATAACAGACGTACTCAATCTCTTTTCCCAGAAGGTTTATCATTCTTTATAATAGAATAATGAAATCACAGAGTTATAAAGTTGAAAGAGGGGTTTAGAGACATTAGCTTCATTCTCCATGATTTACATATGAAATATGGAGCCCAAGAAAGGTGAAGCGGACACGTGGCCAAACAGCTGAGCAATGCCACCATTAGAAGGCAGCCCTTGATCCTGAGTCCAGTATTCATTTTACAGTGCCGCACATCTTTATCCTAACTGCATCCTCAGTGAAATGGGGTCGTAAATAATTCTCCCCAGGAGCACCTTCCCACCCCTATGTGCACACACATTGTCTCCAGGTAACAATGGGTCACCCCACTGGCTTGGAAAAGTCCAGGCTTCCAGGTGCCGCTTCATTTAAAATGTCATTTTAACGTGTTTTTATTTCTATGGCTTCTTGTCATTAAGAGCCTATCATTAAAGTAATTAGAAGAGTCTTGCCTGTTAATCAGTCTACATTTCAATAAAACATTTTAAGATTCACAGTCCAAAGCTGTTACCTTATTATTTAAGCATGAGTTCTATTATATAAATTGTCACCACAGCACTGCCAGGCAGTTATTTATAGAAAAAAATCTGTTAGCTTTTCCTTGGTAAACCAGTGTCACACTATGCTGAAGCTATTGAAGGCATCACACGGAGACAGGAGATGGGTGGGTATGGTCTCCATCCTGACCTCCAACCCCTGCAGTGTCACCAGGCTCTGGAAGACTCCCAAAGCTGCTTTTGGATGCGGTGTACGTCAAGATGGTCGGGCAGGAGCACAGTTTTTGCTGCGGCAGTGAGAATTCATGTGCTAAATTTTGGGTGTCGTGCATACATACACACACACACACACACACACACAGAGAGACATATATATGTGATAGTGATAGTGAAGAAAAGACTTTTTTTTTAAAGCTGCTATAATTCAGGCAGACTGCATTCCTCTCGTGGAGTGAGGCTTAAGGCACTAAAAAGCAGCGAAAATGAATCTCAGAACCAGCTTCTTTCAGGGATTGCATTGTTCTGTCTCCTGCAGGCCTGTGTCTCCAGAAGCCTTAGAATTTCTGTGGGGTTTCTCAGCTTGCATTCCCTCAGCGGGACCTTGGCTTGACCCAGGAGAGTCTTGGCTGGAAGTCCTCCAGAGAGCATGTGCAGCCTCTGGAACCAATCCATAAGTTTATCTCATTAACCTACTGGTCTGTTAACTGCTCACTTTCCTGGTTCTCTACATGCAACAAACATTTACAGACATAGGGTACCAATACAGCTAATAAGAAAGCCCAAGATGCCAGACGGTGGTGGCTCATGCCTTTAATCCCAGCACTCGGGTTCGAGACCAGCCTGGTCTACAGAACGAGTTCCAGGACAGCCAGGGCTACACAGAGAAACCCTGTCTTGAAAACAACAACAACAACAACAACCAAGCAGTCAAAGATAATAAATATTTTTTAAATCCTAGCTGGGATTTTTAAGTGTTTGGAATTTTTTGGTTGGTTAGTTGGTTTTTAAGATAAGCACTCATATCCCCTATGCTTGTTTTGAATTTAATATGTAGCCAAGGATGACCTTGAACTTTGATCCTCTTCCCTCTGCCTCCCAAGAGTTGCCATTGCAGGTGTGCACCACCATGCCTTATTTGTGGGGCTCCAACTCAGGGCTTCATACCTGCCAGACAAGTACTGTACCAATTGGCCGGCATCTTTATCCTCTTTGGGGAACTTGGAAAGTCAGTATAAACTTTTTGTTATCATTGTTCTGCACAAGGGACTTCCTGACAAGTGTATGAGTCGGTAGAAATATAAAGAGAAATAGGGGACATTTGGTGTAATTCTGAGATGTCCCACCTTCCATGTCCATATTCCTTTCAATGTAGGGGGATCTATGACTTGTGCATGAGCAAAGTGGTGGGGGGCACCACTGTCAAGGTTATGCTGTATAAGACTAACTTCCATCTTGACAGCAAACTCTCCCTTGATGTCCCTGATGAAATAAGCTTCCAAATGGACAAAGCAGAGAGCTCAGGGCAGCCTGTGGCTCACAAGAGGATCTAAGAGCTTCAGTCCTTGCAAGCTTAGAAGGAACTTGGAGGTAGACCTTTCCTGAGTTGAGCCTCTGTTGAGATCCTGACCCTGGCTGAGGACTGCAGTCTTGGGAAGGAGCCAGAGCAGAACACCCAGTTAAATGGTGCCCGAATTCCTGACTCATAGATATGGGTGTTGTTTTAAGCTACTGTCTTTGTGGTGGCTTGTTAGGGAGCAGAAGTTAAGTAACATGTGTCAAGTGGGGCCAGATCTTAAAGAAAGGTGAAGTTACAGAGAACTGAACGGGTTGAGTGTAGTGGTCCATGCTCATAATGCAATGCGCACGGAGGAGGCAGAGGCAGGAGGATCTGGAGTTCGGGATCAACCTGGCCAAACACCAAGTCCTGTCGGGGCTGGAGATGAATCTTAGTGGTAGAGTGCTGGCCTACCACACACAAAGCCCAGGTCTCAATCCTTAGCAACACGGTGGGGTGGGGGTTGGGGTGAGGGATGGAGAAAGGAAAGAGAAAGATAAAAAGAAGACAGAAGGCATCAGTCTCAGTCTCAGTAACTGGGGGCCTAGATTTTAGTTCCTACTGTGTTACTTAGCATCGGCGGAGCTGGGGAGTTAGTCCCATCTTTTCTCTAAACCTCCGTTTCCATGGTTCTAATTTGAAGATTGTATTTCCCACTGCATGGTACTATGTGCAGGAGTAAATCAGATAAAATACTCGCCAGTATGCCTGGTAGATCTGAAATGGAGTTAAGTCATTCCCTGCCTCCCTCTGTATTACACAGATTTCACCTATTGGCGCAAGTAGGACCCTCACTTGAGGGCCTTTCAATACAGCAATAGCTGGCCAGGCTGGTTTTGCTAGCTGCTTTGTCTCTTCCATTCAGGACTTTCTGGTTTGGGGAGACTGAATGACCTTCTCTCTAGTCCTGGGAAGATTTTAACTCTCTTGCTTCTTTTAAATGCTCTCCTCTTGCTATGTGATAGGATTATTTGATTCTTTTTGTCTGGATAAAAAATAGGGGGATATGGGAAAGATGAGTTATTAAAGATCCCTTTTCACCTAAAGAAACATGAAATTCCCTCAGTGACACAAATATATGACCTCAGTATTCGTACACAAGGTAACTGCATTGGGGAGAGATTTCATTATCTGGCAGAGGACACCAAGCTGTCAGTCACGCACAGGTAGTGGCTGTCGCTTTCTTCATCAGCAGGGAAGTGTCGCTTTCTTCACACCTTGGGAAGTGTGAGGTTTTTATCTGTTCCCTTGGACGGGGTGAGCAGTAGTACAGCCTTCGTGTCTACACTGCAAAGGTTTCTTAGACTCGGGTCAGGACAAGCTAAAAGAAACTAACTTCTATCTACGTGACCTTCCTTTGTTACTCAGAGAATCAGTGAGATTTTATATTTCAAAGTAGTCTAGATTGGGAGCCTCAGAAAAAAGAGACTGGTTTTGAAGCTATAAGACAGATATCTGTATGGCAAGAGGACAAGGGGACTGAGTTGACTCTTTCAAGAAACTGTCCTTAAAGGGAAGGGTCCTTTTCCCTCGATACCTCCTCCCTCACCCCTCTCTCCCTCTCTCCCACCCTCTGCTAAATTTAAAAAAAAAAAAAAAAAAGAGTTTCACTCTGTAGCCCTGACTGGTCTAGAGTTCACTTTATGGACCAGACTGGTCTTGAACTCACAGAGAGCTGCCTGCCTCTGCCACCTGAGTGCTGGGACTGAAGGTGTGCACCAAGGGATGTGCCCATGCCGGGCCTGCCTTTCCTTTTCTTCAGTAAGAGAGCAGAACTCAAACACTCCTGCCATTGCCTTGTGCACATGGGGGGTGGCTGACCTGGATACAAATCCCGACCCCATTGTAGGGCATGTACTTGGGCAAATCATTTCACCTCTCAAGGTCTTGATTTTCTCATGAGTAAAGTGAAGAGTGGATGCAGAAAAATCTAGTGAGATAACACAGGTGCAAAGGCCCAGTTCAATGACTCAGTGTATATAGGATATAGGGTCAGTTAAAGGAGAAAAACCAGTCTTCTCTTTTCTGTATGTGCTAAACTTTCCTCATGTCTCGGTAATACACTTATCTGACCACTCACATATGGTAATTCTGTTCTAAGGTGCAGTGGAAGTCAAAGATTTGCTAATGATTTCTTTAGGTAGAGGTAATGCCTGCTACTTAACCGAGCACTTACTGTTGGCCAGAGAGGCATGCCCGCCAGTTCTTGGGACTCTTGCAGTAATTCCCAGAGGGACTCCAGCTCAGAGGGGGCAACTTGATCAAGATCACATAGCTCATGGAGTTAGGAATCAAACTCAGCTTTCTGGAGCAAGTATCTCTATCGTCAGTGTTTAAGCTAGTAACCAGTTGAACCAAAGATGCTGGGAGAAAAAAAAGTTTGCAACCAGGCCAAGATGCAGCTACAGTTGGTACAGTGGACACTCTCAGCCCTGGTTTTGGCTTTGCAGAAAAGAGCTCCCAGTGATGGTGCCCCTGAATGGCCTAACATGATGGCTGTTACTGGGCACAAAATGCTGAACTCTTTGACTTTGCAGCTTAACAGAACCCTTCAAAGGCAAGCGGGTCGTTACTAGAAAGTGATTGTATGACGTCCTATCTTCTGTCGATAAATGCTTATGAGAAGTAATCAATGAGAAAAGGAAGTGCTGTGAATGGTATTGCCTTCGGGCAGTTTTACTTCCACGGGCTTCTGACAAACCACCTAGTCCTTTAGAGCAGTGTGATAAATAAGCAGCTTTGTGTAGTTTTATTTTCTTATTTTCCTTTCCAATCTCTGTGATCCATGAGCCTCCCAATGCCTATCCCATCCAAAGCATCAGTAATAAATCATAAATATTTATAACATTTAATCATGAAGCAGCCAAAGAACTAAAGAAGTGTTACATTATTCAGCAACTCATTAGGCACCCTGCATGCTGATAACCCAGGGCTGAGGCCTGTGAATGGTTTCTTCCATCGCCCATTGTTTCTCCCTACCACCGGAAAGACATTCCTTAATGTTCACACGTGCACCTCCCTTGTAGCAGGTGTGGACCGAAGTCAATTAGACAACATCATCCTTGGCATCCTAGAAATGTATAATTTATCAGTAAACAATAACAAAGTGCATCTTCTGCTCCATCCCATGATACAAAGAGAAGGGAAAAACCAGAGTGGGGGTAGAGGTAGAAGAGAGGAAGACAATTACAGAGCCCTCCGGAGAGCCCGGCAATAATGGCTAGAACATCACATTTACATTATTAATGACTCCACTACATTTCCATCCCCACATTCGCTTTGTTTTATTACTTCTGAAGGGAGAATATTAGATCTCCTATTGAGTCTCCAGGAAACACTAACAACAAGAACCACACAAAATGGAACAATGGCTCCTTCAAGAGACAGAAGTCTCCTGCTGGGAGTGTTCCAGCAGGTGTTCCCACTACCAGAGAGAGAGAGAGAGATAGAGACAGAGAGATTTGTGTTACTGAGTGAGTTTTCAGCTTATTTTACTTTGCATATAATGATCCAAGGTTGGACCGGCAGTGGTGGCACACACCTTTAATCCCAGCACTTGGGGGACAGAGGCAGGCAGATCTCTGTGAGTTCGAGGCCAGCCTAGTCTACAGAGTGAGATCCGGAACAGCCAAGACTAAACAGAGAATCCCTGTCTCAAAAAGCCAAAATGATGATGATGATGATGATGATGATGATGGTGGTGGTGGTGATATGATGATGATGATGATGATGATGATATGATGGTGATGATGATATGATGATGATGGTGATATGATGATGATGATGATAGTAAAAGATACAAAGTTAATTTTTAGCATACAAAGTAATGGCTTTCATTGTAACGTTGTGCATATATATCATGATTCCATTCCTCCTCCCTCTCCCTTGCTGGTCCCTTCCCTCTCTGACAAACATCCTCCAGCTTTCAGGTCACATATATTCTACTGTTCTCTTTTGCTCCACCCCTTCATATTCCTCTTCCGTCACAAGCATCTCCTTTCTACTCTCATGCCCTGCATATGTGTATGTGTTTATGCACACACACATTTATATGTACACACACATGCATGTATATACAGACTTAAATCTAGGTTCTGCGTATGAGGGAAAAACACGTCACACTTGTCTTTCTGAGGCTTCTTTCGCCTATGATCATGCCCAGTTCCGTCCGCTTTCCAGCATGTGTCATGATGTCATTCCTCTTCGAGGCTGAATAAAATTCCATTGTGTACACGTCACATTCTCTTCATCCGTTCCTTTGTTGACGAGCATCTAACCTGGTTCTCTATCTTGGCTCTCATGACTAATGCAGCAATAAACATGAACGTGCCTCTGTCTCTGTGCATCAGGTGGATGCCAGTCCAGCAGCGGTGTGTCTGAGTCATATGGCAGCTCTATTTTTAGTTCTTTGAGGAACTGGCATACTAACTTCCATGGTGATAAACCAGATCGCATGCCCATTATGGTTTTTGTTTGTTTGTTTTATTTTTTATTTTATGTTTCAGATAAGGTCTCACTATGTTGCCCAGTATGGACTCTCTAGTGGTCTTCCAGTCTCAGCTTCCTGAGCAGTTTGGACTGCAGTGTATACCGCTACATGCAGTGGGGATTTGAGGGATTTTCTGTGAGAAAACATAACCTTCTTTCAGGAGACAAAAATCCAACCTTCATCTTCCTTCTACACCAGAAATGTAAAGGTTGGACTACTCACTTTCCCAAGCTCTCTCGGTGTGAGAGTGGTCATGTGACCCAGTTCCGTCCAATGAGATGAGAGAAGGCTCTTTGGAGGACTGGGGGATGCTTTCGAGAAAAGGTTGTTGAAGAGATAGATAGGCTCCCTGGAAGTCTCATGCACTGCTGATGCGATTGAAAAATGATGTAGCTTCTTTGTTTTTCCTTTCTTTGTAAAATTGCATTTATGCATTTAATTTTTATTACTTTTTTACAGTTTCACATGCGTACCTTTGCATACTGACCACTCTCGCCTCCCACTTCCCTGCTACCCCTGTATTCTACCCTCACCCTTCTTCACTGTTCATGTCTATTTTGTTTTGGGACCCGCCAAGATTACCCTGGGCCATCTGTGTGACTGTGGGTTTGAAACTACCCGTGAGAGCTTGGTGGGTTCAGCAGTAAGCATGCCACTCAAGACAGTGACTCCCCCTCTCCCAGAATCTTTCTCTAGACAATAGTTTAGGTGAAGGATAGGGCCCATGTGCCCCTTCTACTTCTCTGAGTGGCCGTTGATGGGGCTGGTCTTGTGTTGGCCCAGAGCTGGTCACTACAGTTGATGTGAGTTAATGATTATAGTAGTTTTTACATACTTTCCACCCCCTTGCATTATTTTCATTCATTTGTTTGTTTGTTTACTGTGTGTGTGTGTGTGTGTGTGTGTGTGTGTGTGTGTGTGTGTGTGTGTAGGTCAGAGAACAGCTTGTAATCAGCTCTCTCTTTCCACCATGTGGGACCTAGGGATCAAACTCAAGTTATCAGTGTTTCTGGCAAGCACCTTTGCCTACAGAGCCATCTCCCCAGCCCATGGTGTTCTTTGGACAAGTTTGGCAGTTCCTCAAAATACCAAAACAGAGTTACCATACAGCTGAGCAACTCCTAGCTATATCCAAGTAACTGGAAGCATATTTCCATATAAAAGCTCAAACATAAATACAGCAGCATTATTCTTAATAGCCAAAGAATGGAAATAGCCCAAATGTCCATATACCAAGGGGTTATAGCCATACAATGAAGTATTATTCAGCTATAAAAATGACTGAATTACTAAAATTTCCATTTAGTGCATGAATGGTGACAATATTGTGCTAGGTGAAGCCAGAGATAAAGGCCACATATTATTTAATTCAATTTACCGAAAGTGCCAGATTTACCAGAAAAAGCAACTCATAGTACCAGAGCTTGGGGATGGAGGAGGGATGGTTACTGAGGGCTGATAGGCAGATTTTATTTGAGGATAATAGAATTAGATAATGGTGAGGACTCACTGAAAACCATTGGAATATGTGTTTTAAATGAATGCATTGTGATGGAATATGGTTATATCTATTTTAAACAAGGAGAGACTCAGTTGACATAGGGGTAAGGCCTCTTGTCTGTTGTCCCTCCCTATGACCTTCTCTTCCTTCCTGGAATGCAGACAGGAGGTCAGGGAGCAGAGCAGCCATGTTATGATCGAGAGAACAAAAGCCACTTGCCAAGGAGGATGAGCAGTTTCCCGGCCCCAAAGCCTCTTCCTGTTTAAGATGTTGCAGGTTGTCTGAGTCTGGCAGCTTCCTGTTTAAGATGTTGCAGGTTGTCTGAGTCTGGCAGCTGGATGCAATCCTGACTAATACACCTCCCAACTTTGAAGTTTTATGAAAAGCCAATTACTGTTAAAATTGAAAAGAATGGAGTTCTGAATTGTAATATCTGGAGAAGTGTAAAACACTAGATCAGAAAGTGCCATTTTCAGAGGATTCTCCATTTATTGGGCTGTTTAGTGATTGTGCTGAAGCAAGAAGTGGCTTATGTCTCAAGCTTATTCTGCTGCATTATGACACAGTAATGAAATGTGAAATATATTCTGGCCATCTTTAAGAAAAATACAGTAAATATGAATAAGTTCCGCAATTACTATTTCATTAAACCATTCTCTGCAGTCAAAAGTGCAAAGTCTACTTTTGGATTTTTTCCAAAAATGCCTGAAAGAAAAACTCATAATGGTAGATCCTCATTAGATCTCTAGGTAAGACTGAAGCCATTTAAAAACTGCAATTTGTTAAGTAATAAATAGCCATAATCTGAGTATAAGGGAAGCCATTCTGGATGAAGAAGGCATGAAGTATGTTGACATTCAATCTTCTCTGAGATATTAGCAGGTCTCACTGCTGCTTTAAAGCAAACTTTCTGAAATTTGTACCTATACTTTTCCCATCCGGTTTCACATGTTTTTTCTTAACAGACAGACATCTTTGTACTGTCATCCCCTCCCTGCTGAAAAGGAGAAATGGCTTGGTGGATAAAGGTGTTTGCCGCCCAAGCCTGACGACCAAAGTTCAATTCCCAGAACCTACGTGAAGGTAGGAGGAGAGAGCCGACTCCACAAAGCTGTCCTCTGATCTCCACACATCGCCATGGCATGTGCCCCTAACACATTATGCCCCCCCCCCACTAAATTTTATAAATGAATATACTTCAGTTACTGATTTTTTTTCCACACTAGCCCAATGTTATAAAATTCCAGGATTACGAATTTTGATGTTGTTAAATGAATGTATAGTGGTTAGATTTACTTGTCAGCTCTAGAAAATTGAAATACAGTTTGATTTTCATGCATGATCATTCTTGGACGGACTTCATTCATGTGGAAGGAAGGGTGGTCACAATGTCTTCCACTCATTAGACATTTTAAATTACCAAAGATTTTGTTCAAAGACTGAAAAATCAAATTAACCACATAATTGTCTGAGCAAATAACAGACAATTATGTGATGGATTTTTTTTTTTTAATGGAGGTGCATTCAATAATAAAACCAATTCAAGTGCGTACAGACTCAGGCACTTGTTCCTTACTAACGATTTTGGGATGTGAAGGAGACAGGCACACTTGACTTCTGCCAGTGCCTCTTTCTTTGGTTACGCGGAAGACTCACTATTAAAAAACTGGACGGTTCCTCATGGGCCACATCTTAAGCAATATGCTTCCTGGCTCATTTGATTTCACATTCCATAGGTTTATCATTCTCAGTCGTACAAAGAACATGAGTGTGTGTGTGTGTGTGTGTGTGTGTGTGTGTGTGTGTGTACAAAGTGTAAGGAATCAGAGAAATTTAAAGAATCATCGTTTGACATGATCGATATTCATCTTTCATCTTTCTAACTGTGGGAACAGGGCTCTGGCTTTCTTCTGTAACTTTTTTTGGATAGTATTCAGTAGAGAGGCCACGTTTGATATAAACCTCTAAAACTATGGCCATTAATTTTACAAGGAACAAAACTCTAATTCCAAAGACCTACAATTTCTATACTTACTGCTGTTTCCCCCCCCCCCCCCCTATGGAACTACTATGAGTAATCATTAGATTAAACTCTAACTTTTTTTTGTTTGGTTTTGTTTGGTTTTGTTTGGTTTGGTTTGGTTTGGTTTTTCGAGACAGGGTTTCTCTGTGTAGCTTTGCGCCTTTCCTGGAACTCACTTGGTAGCCCAGGCTGGCCTCGAACTCACAGAGATCCGCCTGGCTCTGCCTCCCGAGTACTGGGATTAAAGGCGTGCGCTACCACCGCCCGGCTAAACTCTAACATTTTGACAACCAACCCTAGGCAGTTATATGACAGGGAGCCCAAAAGGTCAGCTGAGGATATTAGCAAGTCAGGGCTGGCGGTTTTCATCAAGCTCTGGTTGGCTTTATCAAGCTGATACTGGAAGAGAGAAATACTGTCACAGAAGGGATAGTAGAAGCAAGGTAGCTTACCATTTGTGGTAACATACGAGAGCATATTTCCTAAGTATAGGGAGGGGACATATGGAATGCCTCTAAAGCTTGAAATATTATACTTTTTAGGGAGGGAAAAGAGAAAATAAATATGCCTAGCTCTACCGGCATCTTTGCTGATGAAAATAATCACAATAATTAGTCACTGCATCAAAAACACATTGTGGAGAGTCGCTCAGCCGGAACAATTACTTTCTCTACCCCACTGCCCTTTCAAATCTCACAGTCAAATTCCACAGTCATCCCACACACAGAAATCTCTGCTACTGCAAGAGATCAGTTGTGACGCATGTTTCTATGCTAAGTTTATAAATATACACAGATGTGGTCACAGGAGAGTCTCGAGGTTCACATCCAAATGCTCTGGCTACCTAAAATAGCCGTGTTTCTAATACTCCGTAATGAGCATGCTGTGTTTTCATGTCCTTGTTCTCTTGTGGTGTGTTTGTAACCTCTAGGAGCTGTGAAGATGCTGTGAAGAAGGTTCCTCCAGGCACTGGCTCAATGTGCCTCTTCCTGAAACCTAGAAAGCCAGGGACTTCTGGGCTTGTAGTAGGCATCAGACCTGATACCCAAGGACAGAATGCTGCCCGCTTCCTCTTTGCCAGCCTCCAGGTCTTACACAGCCTAGATCCTGAGTCAAACCTGAGAGATGCTAATGACCAAGTTCTCCACACTCCTTAGACTGAAAGGTCGGTAAAGTGATATTAACGACATCAAGGATGATAATGGTTACTTTAATGGCAAGTCGAACTTTAATATTTTAAAGAAATTACTTTCACGTTGAGATTATTAAGATGTAGGGCTACATTAAGGAATTGAACTGCTATGAACATGTGAAAGGAATCAACGGCTCAGAAGAAAAAATAAATCACGCATGGCAAATGCCATTTGCTTCCAGATTCTCTTCTCATTGGTTATTGGGCATTATCACGAGCATCAGTTCTCAGGAGAAGGCTACACATAGATGGACTCCAGCTTGATATGTAGCCTAGGATGACTTTGCACTTCTGATCCCCCTATATGGAATTATAGTGCTGGGATTACAAGCGTGCACCATCGTGGCAAGTTTATGAGTTGCTGGGGATTGAACCCAGGACTTCATGAATGCGAAACAAGCGCTCTGGTAACCTGAGCTCCACCACCTCCCCCAGTCCTGTGACGTATTATTGCTATTGTGTTCATCATAAAGAATGCTATTTTCCTTTTCCTTCCTGGTTACAATTTAAATAATTAGTCAGCTTTTCTGCCACTCAGCCATTAGGAAAAGTCTAGAGCTGATGGCGATCGGACTTGGAAAGTGATTTCTTAACGTGTTACCTTCAAAGGAACGTTGAATTCTCAGAACGCAGGGCCCGGCCCAGGGTTCATCCAGCAAGCAGCACTTAGTGTCCTGTTCAGACTTTGTTCTGATGAGTCTTTAATGAACAGTCACCCATCACAGTTGCATTCTGAAGGGCGCCCTTCTCTGTGTGGTGGTTTGTATCGTTTTCTCTATATAGTCTGTGTTTTATGACATCAAGGACCCAGGGAACCGGATAGAAACAGTCGTTTCTTTCTTTTTTTTTCCCTTCTATGTCTCCAGCACGGACCATATCTAGTTCATCAGTTGGGCCTCTTAGAATCACATTACTGGCCTTTTCCTTCAAGCCAGGAAGGAGCTTTGCCACAGAGATGGTGGAAGAGTGTGTCTCTCCTACTTACGAGCCTCTTGGCTTCACCGTCCTCCTCAAGAGAAGAAAGTGAATGATTCTAGGTCTCCATTCATGGGGGACACTAAGGCAGAGTGTCTTTTTGGGTAAGAGGTTTATTAGAAGAATTACTAACACCATGGACAGACAGGCAGGTGGCGTGTTGGGGCCTTTGGAGAGATTCAGGCTCTCTCAGGCAGAGTTGGGGGATCCCTTCTTATAGGCCTCAGGGGAAGAGGGAGATTTTATGCTACATATTTGGTAAGAAGTCCACAGCGCAAGCCTGAAGCAGGCTGTCTCTGATTTCTGCTTAGCAGCAGGAGGGGACCTGAATTTCGGGAAGGATCCAGAAGGCATGAGGAAGAGGTGCACATGCAGTTGAGGTGTACCCTTTATCGCAGCCTGAGCCTGTAAACTTCCTTGGGGAAAAGACAATGGTGGAATCCAGGCCCCTGGGGAGTCTCTTAGGGGTTTAGAGCCTCACAGACAGGCTCTGGGTAGGAAGCATGTCACTTCACGGAGGTTCAGGAAAACGGAAAGCCAAAGGCCACTGCTGGTGGTGGGCATGGTCTGGCCAGCCTATAGCCCTGAACCTAACAGAAAGAATGGCAGAAACAGGAAGCAATAAAATTGCCACTACGCATCATGTCCGGATTTGGTGTGGAGGCTGCTGGGCTGGGAGCTCTGCTCTGCCAGCTTCAAAGGGAGTTCACCTCTTACATCTTTGAAAAGACATGAGTAATAGCATTCTTGCTGTGGCTTCTCTCTGGCCACAGTTCTTTACCACATACCTTTTGAAGGTATGCATATGTGGACAAAGATGTAGGTATTGGCCTGAGGATGAATGCGTGAAAAAGATTCCATCTTCCCAATCCTGTGTGGAAGAGCATTTCTAACAACCCAGCTTCTCATACATGTGTAAAATCTCTTAGTTGGAGAATACCATCCATTAAATTGCTCAAGGTCCTTTTTCAAAAACTCCTTGTGACAATTATTTTCAGAGCTCTGGGTCAGGAAAAGTTTGTCTTTTTTGAAAAATTAGCCTGTCTTTTCCTACTAATAGATGGAAAGTAAGGGAACACATCACAATTCCCTTTTTGCCTTGGTTACTGGGAAACTTGAGTATAAATGCTATCACTTTTTTTCCTCCTTGTTTTTGCTTACATAAAAATTTCACCCTCCTTCCCTGTCCTAATTTTACCTAGACTTTATCTGATAAACTGACCTTATTCAAACCCCAAATTTGCAAGGTTTATTGCAAATTAAGAATAATAGCATTTACCCACTGACTGTCTTGAAGTTCACATGTATAGTTTGTGGTGCAGACCGCTTGCCCTTCTCACAGTGCCTGCCGTGGTCAGTCTCCACCTCCCAGTGAGAAGAGGAAGAGCAGTTCCCGTGGGTCTCAGGATTCAGAGGGCTCCTGTGAGGGAAAAGCAACACACTTGTTGATACAGGATGTGTGTTCTTGGGTTTGCTTTTCTGTTTTTAATTTAGGGGATAAAAAGCACACTTGCTCCCAGCACTTGGGAGGCAGAGCCAGGCGGATCTCTGTGAGTTCGAGGCCAGCCTGGGCTACCAAGTGAGCTCCAGGAGAGGCGCAAAGCTACACAGAGAAACCCTGTCTCGAAAAACCAAAAAAAAAAAAAACAAAACAAACAAAAAAAAACGCTTGCTTGATTAAAGTTTTTGTTTTATCAGTAATAACCAAGTTACACACTATTTTTCTGCATTTGAGAGTAGACTCTCCTTCTCCCAGTTGTCATATGTATCATGTCCATAAGTCTTGATTTTCTGGGATTTTCAGACTTCAAATATTCTGTTTCTACCCGAATATGGTTGGGAGAAGCACCATACATTTTAGTGATTTGGTATAGTCCCTAGTATATCTCATGAAAAGATGAGAACAAAAGTCTCAGGTGAAGCTCTGTGTCTTATTTAAAACGTAGAAAATTTGCCCATCACCTGTTCAACAAGAGGGAAACCATGCCTGGTCCTGAAAACCTAGCTGACTACTCAGTGCCAGTGATGCCATGGTTACTGGAGGAGAGTCTACAACCACTAACTTACTAACCCAGCACAATCCCTAACAACAATCTGTAAACATCTGTCCTTATACCCAGAGATACGTGTGGTCTTAACTCCTCATCAAGGAAACTTCTCTTTACAGCACACAGAGACCACTACGGAAAACCACAACCAGTCAAAACACAGAGTGATGGAGCCCAGTCCTAATG
>CABHPQ010150258.1:0-22396 GCA_902168405.1 Peromyscus aztecus
TTTTTTTTTTTCTTTTAATAGCAATTCACATTACAGGAGAGAGATTGTATTCCTCATGCTTCCAGATCAACGGGGAAAGTGAAGGTTTTCAAATCATATGACACTTAGATAATGCAGATCATATACATGTATTAGCTACAAAATGCAACGATGCCTATGAAGGTTTGAGGATGACTTCTCCATAGATAAGCATTTGCCAGGTAAGCATGACAATCTCTTTTGGGGTCTCAATTACCCAATAAAAAATCAGACATGTCCTATGCATCATTTTAGAAGATATTTAATTTCACGTTTAATTATATGCATTTATATGCACGTTTTATATGTATTTTGTCTGACATTCAGGTAAATTTGAGAGACAGGTGTATAGAGAAGATTGCCTATTATTTGGGCAATAAAATTTTGGAAGTGAATTCTGTCTAATACATTTATTATCAACAAGTTACTGGAATAAAACTGAAGTATCCAGCCATTCAGTCAAAACCAGAATCTCATGTATGTCTTCTCAGATCACCAGGTTAATGTGCATAGAAACTGACTATAGAAAGCAAAAGAATGAACGAGTCTAACCAGTATTCAAAGAGATTTTGCATCATTCCTAAAAGAAATTAACATGGAAATGCAGAGGAGAATGGATGTTAATCACAAATTGAGTTTTCACTTTAATAGAATGTATAAGTAAAGTTCTAGTTAAATTTTGGGTGCGAGAAACTTCTGCAGAGAAACAAGAGGAGACTCAAAGGACATGGAAAGGAGATGCCCTGAAGCTGGGAGGATGGGAGTTTCCAGGTCTTCCTCCACAGCTTCAAAACATGAGGACCAAAAGCATTGTTTCCTGTCACCCAGTATTCATTCCCTCCCTCTCTCTGTTGCTCCCCCACGGGTACTTCTTCACTAGAGGAAGAATGAGTCATGCTATTCCACAAAATTCATTGGGCACATGTGAACATCAGTGTAAGATGGACCATTGGCAAGGCATTTAGGAGTTCAGAGGTTGTACGTTTCCTTATTCTGCTTGCTGGGATGTCTATGTGTGAGATTTGATACAGATGCCATTTTGGCATCCTGGGGAGAAGGCTCAAAATAAAAGTAACACACAGAAAGAAGGACAAAATGGCAAACACACACTAAAGGAAAAGCCATCCTTCTGGTTGTGTTTATCTGCATGCAGTTGCTCAACTTCATCATACATCACCTTAATGGAGGAATCCTGATTTAAAAAAAAAATGGCTCTTATTCATAATCAAACTAAAGCAAGACTGAATAAGTTGATTTTAGAAACCTTTTAGGTCTTGGTAACAAATGCATACCCAATTCTTGCATTCTGTGGAGTCACAGAGCAAAAATGGAGCCTTGTATAACTTGCGAAAAAGCATCAGATCTGAACAGCAAATAATGATAACTTATTTAGTTTTAATGAGTATTAGAAAAGATGGCTTTGGAGAAAATGCTCAGTGAGTATTAATTTGTTACAAGTTTCTTATAAACTGTAATGAACTCAGTAACACTAAGGTCCACAATACAATCTTTAGGCATACTATGCAACTGATTCTATGAGGTGGTGAAATTCACGTAGAATTATTAATGAATAAAGCTTCATCAATTAATAGTCGAGTTCAGTATAAAGACAGAAGACAACAATTAAAAGAACTGATTTTATCTTTAATCTCTGCAATTAAACAAATAATTTTTAGTTATAATGATGAATAACAATGTAAAAAGACAATGAATTATCGGAAGAATTATGCACAACGTTGGCTGTAATATAAATCACTGATGTGACTACATGAAACCATGCCTTTAATTTTCAGCTAAGTTGGAGTTTCTCAAAACAATACCAGGTCTTGAAAACACTAAAGTTAAGCTAAAGACTTGGTACTGACTTCTATAGCTCAAGCTTGCCAAGTTGTCATGGCAACTTTTATTCAAAGATAAAAGCAATTTATTGTTTACCTAGGAAAGTAGACACACTCATTGTTAAATCCCTGAGAGGTGTTTGTCTCAGTCACTCAGGAAAACCATAAAATAGATGTCCCAAAAATGTGAAATTTTAGCACCAGTAAATTATTCAAACCATTTTTTGTCATTTTTTTAGGCATAATGGTACTTAAAGAGTTATTGAAAGTCACTCTGCGCACAAAGATTTTTATTTTCTCTTCTAAAGCAAAACTATTTCTAATACCAGAGACAATAAAGTGAAGCACTACTGTGATATGTCTACTTGCCAATTCATTTAGGAAACCAACTGTTACTGAAAGTAGACGGCTCAGTGGGTGACTCTAAATGCTATAAACTCAGGTTGTCAAAAACTGCCTGCAAATCTGCAGCTGTAGGGCAACACAGGGCATCCTCCAAAACATTCAGAGAATGAGTCACCATAGCTACAGGCATCCTGCAAGAATCAGTCTACACCACCCAGCTAAAGTGCTCTCTTTCGTTACACACAGTATTTGTAGATGATGCCCATTTCTAGATGCAGCAACGACATTTCATTGAAAATTACAAGAAATTGAGAACTTATTGTACAGCCATCCATATGCTAATAATTTGATATCTGGATACATTTAATATAATCAAGTTTTCAAGCAATGTCATTTAACATTAAACTTAAGGCTATCACATAAATATCAGTCTACAATAAATAAGATTTTTATGGTCTTTACAGATGTGGAGGTGTATTTTATTCTGATAAAAATGCTTTCACATGGGTGTTATTATTAATTTAAACGTAAAGATATTTGAAATATCACATGTGTACATCATACTTTCCGGACATAAATAGAAAAAAACAAAGCCAACAATCTAGTTCTCTGTGATCTAACCCAAGGGGCTACTGTAAGTAAGTAAGGGGTATGGTAAAATAACAAAACTGAAGAAAGAGCATAGTGAGCATACCAAAAGAAAAATCTCAAGACATGTAAATGCATTCATACTGTGCCCACACAGCCTTGGGGAACAAACAGCAAGAAAGTGTATCTAGGACAGATGCTATGGGATAAATGTTGTTGACCCTACCTCAAAATCCATATGTTAAAGACTCAACTCCCAGTATGCCTTTAATTTTCCAGAGGGTCTTGATAGGGTAGTTAAGGTTAAAGAATGCCAAAATAGTGGAACATTGGCCATACAAGGCTGATACACATAAAAGGAGGCATGAATACTTTCGCTCCCCCTTCTGGCTGCTTCCTTCCACACCTCTTCTCATGCTCCACTCTCCTCTTCTCTTTCCCTTTCCCTCATCTTCTCTTATTCCTTAGGAAAATCCTCAGAAAATTTGCAACAAGACTGTGTATACTGTGAATTTTCCTGTGATTCCCTCCCCTCATCTCTTCCTTGATACACATTTGCTAGAACCTACTAAATGGTTCAGGATAGCCTTGAACTCAAGGCAACCTCCCAAGTGCTAGCATTATGGGTGTGAATTACCATTCTTGGCTCAAAGAGCAGTTGTATAGGTATCCAAATGTCAAGTTATAAAACAGAGTAAGAAAACATTGGATAAGCTAACTCCATCCTAACATCCCATGGAAACAGAATCTATATAATCTCAGAAAATGAACTTGTGATTCAAATTTATTTCCTCTACCAAGTTATATTATAAATAAAAGGTAGCATCGTTCTAACACACGTAGATACAGAGAAAATACACCACCAATGTGAAATTCTTGTGCATATAATACCCACTACCAAATCAACCGGGGGTAATTAAACTGCCCATCATAGCTATTCCAGTGAGCAATTAGCTTCATACTGCCCAGATCTATGTAAGAGTGCAGGAGCTATGGTGAAAGGTCTGATGACGAGCACCTACTCTGTAACAAGAATACTTGAAAAAAGGTCACGTGCAGTTATCAAAAGTATAAGCAGGTATGTAATTTCTTTCCATCATGAATAGGTACTAATAATATTCAAATTGTTACGTATTGACTGTGAAATGTCCTTCACAGGCTCCTGTCTTGAATACTTGTTCTGCAGCTGATGACACTATATGGGAAGCTTGTGGAACCTGAGGAGGCAAGGCTTAGATGAAGGAAGGGAGTCCCTATAGGCAGTCCTGCGTCCTGCCTTGACGCTGCTTCCTGGTCCACCAAGATGCGAACTGCCTCCCCCACATGACCCCAACCCAGGAACTGAGATGCCCTGCCGCACCTTCACTCTCACAATGGATCCACGTCCTACAAAACAATGACCCCCAAAAAAACTTTCCTTGAGTTGTTTTGGTTTCTGTTAGGCATTGTGATCACAAAATAACTAATATACTGAAATGATTAGCCCATGATTCATAACAATTAACAGATGAACCTAAAAGCATAGAAATACTTGCTATAAAAATTTTCATTTTTTTTAATGCCATTGAGGGCAGAAATCTGAAACTGAATATTTAGTGTTGCGTACATGTCACCAAAGGCCAGCAGAAAAATATTAAACTCATTACTTTCCTCAATATAATACTCACGCACATCTAAATTTTATAAAATTGCAGGTACCTAAATGTGAATGTATATTTTTAGTTACTTGCTTTTTAATCCTATCTGATTATACATATTTGTTTATGTATGTCTATAAATACATCTACAATTAATAAATGTTACATGTCTGTGTAGAATATATTAAGCATTATACTAACTGGGTTATTTTTAAGTAATCATATCTAGAGGGAATAGCCTTCCCAACAAATATTAGTTGAAATTTTAATTGTTAACACATTACATAAAGTTGGAGATATTTGTTTGTATTTACACAAAACATTAGAAAGTTTTTGATTTCCCAAAGGAAAATATTCAGACTTTGAGAATTCCAAACATTTATTTTGATCAATATATTTAATTTTAAAAGTCAATTTTTGAAACACAAATGTGAACACATACAGTCACAAGGCTGTTTACTGTGAATAGCAAATATATCTATTGAAATTTTATAGTAGGTTTTTTAAAGTATGGTTGCTTTGAAAACTTCCTAAAGAAAAATTCTTAAAACACTAAGTTAGGCACTCAACACAGAATTGCAAGGTCAAAAACTAGAATTGTTTCAGGGCAAAGTTGATATACAGATTTGAACTAAATATTTTCTTTAACATAGTAGCTTCTTTGACTTATATAAAGTTCAATATTTTGTACTATGAATAGCAAATTAAATTTAGCATTAAGAGAAATGTAAGAAAGTACCAATTTTCATCAAATATTGAGAGACTGACCTTTGAACTTTCATATTCACTAATAGCCCTACCATATCACATTTCTTCTTTTCTATTTACTTATGTAAAAATTACTTCATGTTTCTAAGGTACGGCACATTGTTAATGAGACATTTGAAAGCAAGTATGGAAGTGAATATTTAAGAATTACTCAAGGGCAGTCTTAGATCTTATAATTTGTTTTTTTTTTTTTTTTTACAATTCAACAAGTGTTATATTTTAAGGGCGTATTCATGTTTCTTTGAAGTTATCATCCAGTATACCCTTTATTTCCAGGAAATTTTTAAAGCTTTCAGAAAGGGTCTGCTTTATAGGCCAGAGAGACAGCTACATTCTGACATCTGTGGGCAGGGGGATGGCAGGTAGCTAAGAGCTTGCAGAAAGGAAGCATGAAGTGTGCCCAAAGACATGAAACTAGCAGGCTGCTGTCTGTACTCTATTTCTCCTGAGCTTGATCACTGATGAGCTCCAACACATTAGTATAGTCACTAGTTCACATTAGCGTGACTTTTCTTGTACACTGAGATTATCACACAACCACATCCATCTGGTAGGGTCATACACAGAGTGAAAAGAGCTACAGCCCTACAGTAGCAGTCATTGGATGGCATATGGAAGGGTAGACCACATGGAGATACAAATAAAAACCACACCACACTCCTCCTTTCCCTATCTCCTCATAAGAAACAGACGTCAGAATGTCTCTAAGCATCATTCCAACTCTTAGATCTAGTCTGGGTAAGAGCTGAACTAGACTGCTCTTCAACAAAGTTCCTAAAATTGTTTGGAAAAATAGAAAGTGATGGTTAGATGTAGGATAGAAGACTTGGCCTGATTTAAATGATTCTTTTGGAATGAAAGAAAAATGTGGTTTGCATGACCAGTGAAATTAGCAAGCTATAATTAATGTTGTCTCCATTTTAGCAGCTGAATAATCATCCTTCTTAGTAAACTATATACTAGCCTAACAAGTGGCACAAAGTTACAGAATTCTTGCACTGGATTTAAGGAGCCTAGGATATGTTATTCATCATTTGTGAGAACTCATAAACTATGGGTCCCTACATATAAATGTACTACCATTTTCAAATGTGAAGTGTAATTCTCACTAGTAAGATGTGTATTCATTCAGTGTATCACAGAATTTCTCTGTAATTCTTGGTGCAGTATATTTTTTCAGTCAACTACAAATAATCAATAACTGTACCATAAAGGGACTCAAAATGTTATAATAAAAAAATCATAGTTTAAAAGGATGGTGACCTAGGTTTAGCATTTCTACTATCTATAAACTGCTTTAGCTAGCCTGGGATACCATAAAAAATACCATAGAATGGAATATTTAACGAAGAAATTCATGATATTTATAGCATACAATTTTGTAATTTCAAACATAATGTGAATATTATGTAAATATATCACCAAAGACATAATGACAAAAAGTCCCTGTTTGGTTCCCATATAATATCTTCCCCCCCTGCCCTCCCTGTCCCTTCGCTTCCCTGCTGTGCCCCTCCATCCAAGGAGTCTCCTTTACCCTTCATCTCTGTTGGCCTCCCCACTTCACATCTTAAAGAGTTTTGTCCCATCTCAGGAACCTCTTTCCAGTTTCCTGGCTTCTAGCCACACCTATCCCATTTGGATATGCATAGTTAACATTTAGAAGCCAAGATTTGCATAGGAGAGAAAATATGTTGCTTGTCTTTCTAAAGTTTCCTCAGTTAATATGATATATTCCAATCCCACCCATTTTCCTGTAAATTCAGTTTTATTTTGCTTTGTGGCTAAAGCCTCCATGCTGATTTCCATAGTGACAACACAATTTACACCACAAACAGGAATGAAGTCTTCCTGCAGACTCATCAGCACTTGCTGTCATATTTTCTTGAAAATAGACATTCTGAATGGGCTCAAAGTATCAAAGTAGTTTTTAGTTAGCGTTTTTTGATATTTAAAGATGTTGAAACTTTTAAAAATACGTATTAGCCATTTGTACTTTAATGAAATGTCTCCATTTACTGATAGGCAGCAGTGGAGTGTGTATATTTAATTTTTGCATTTTTTAATATCTTTTAGATACTAATACTTTGAAGTATAGCTGGCAAGGATTGCCTCCCATTCTGTGAGCCGTCTGTTCACTCTATTGATAGTTTCTTTTGGAGTACAGAAGATTCAGAGTTTCATAGAGTCAAATTTGTTCATTCTTTGTACTAATTCTAGTACTATTAGATTCTATTAAAAGATTCCTTGCCTATACATATAGCTTGAAGTATTCTAACTTTGTCTTCTCTTAGCAGTTGTGGCACTTTGGGTAATAAGCTAAGGTTTTTTTTAAATAATTTGGATTGAGTTACTTCATTCTGTTTTGTTTTTGCATAATGGTAGATATGGAACAAGTCTTACCTTTCTGCAGGGAGACACCCAGGTTTGCCATCACCATTTATTGAATGGTTGCCTTTTATTCTATTTTTTTATCACCTTTGTCAATAATTATGTGTCCATAGCTGTGTGAGATTATCTCTGGGTGCTGTATTATGTTTCATTTTCTACCTACCTGTTTTGGTACAACTACCATTTTTTCTTGTCACTATGTTTCCATAGTATAGTTTTAGGTAACATGACACATCTAGCTGTGTTCTTTCTTAGAAATACTTTGTCTGAGTCCTGTTGTGTTACAGTACTAATTTTAGGGTTGCTTCTTATAGTTCTGAATTTTCCCCCATCTCTTGAGGCTTGGAACTCTAAAGTGAAAGCTCCGATTAGTTTGGTTTCCTATTAGGGTCCTCTTCTTGGCTTGTAAAGCATCAATCTCTTGGTCACAAAATGAAGGGCAAGTTTGCTGTTTCCTCCTGCTCCCTTGTAAAAGCAGTAGTCTTACAGGAATAGGGTCAACCACCTTATGACCTCATTAACCATAATTATTCCCTACATGCTTTGTATCCAAATATGATCACATAAGATGTGAGGACTATAATGCATGAGCTTGAAGAGAAACATAATTCAGTCTGTATAATATGTATATGGTTCCTTTATTAAATTTGGATTTATAAAAAAAACCTCAGATATGCCACCTTTAAAAAATCATGTTATTTTCTAGAGCTAATAAAAATTGTCATTTAAGCCTTCTGATATAGGAGGGCCTTTAGAAAGACCACGGTTGTTTATCTTGATATAATTATTTCATAAAGGAGGGAAGAAATGAGGGAGGGAGAATGAACAGTATTTCATTTATAATTTTAAAAGAATTATAGGGAAAATGTACTGAAAAGTCACTGCTAAAATTATAACCCATTCAAGAATTTCACATAAGCAACATCTGTGGAAAAGCTGTATAGTTTTTTCCAACTGGTCAGAACTTGGCCAACATTCTGATTCTAAGGTAACTATTACAACTCCCAAACTTTCCAGTCTGGTATTTCAGATGACAGACATGTTAATGAACTTTTAACTGGTCAGCTTTCCCCCTGTGCTATTATTCACTCAGTGACAGAAAATGCTGCTTCTCTTCAGTTTTCTCTTTTTCCCCATTTCCTAATGCAGCTGTACCTTCCAAAGCTTAGCCCCTTCCATTCATGCAGTGACTAACCAAGAGGAGATCTGTGATGAGTGGAACTGTGTGAGGAAGCTTGACATCACTCTCCACTGTTAGAGTCAGAACTGAGTCTTTACTTGTCATTCCATGTCCTTTTGCAAACAGCTTTCTTGAGCCTCAATTTTCAGTATTGCAAAATGGAAATTAGTTTAAAAGCAGTAAAAGATGCAGTGCTGGATGGAGGCTACTTAACATAAACATGAAAATGCATGCTGGAAATCAAGCGCTGTTATACACCACTGTTGTTAAACTAAGGGGTCTTATATAAGCCCATTGTTAAATAGACCATGGCAACCAAAAACTGTGGAGTCTACATTTTTCACTGACATTTACTGAAGCACACATTCTCAACTATCATGTTGCAGTCCACACTAAACAGAGAAAGAGGTACTCATCTCTGTCATCCACTACCATGGACTCTTGCTGGTTGGTTCATTTTTGATCCTTTGTTTAAAAACTAAGAATGCAGGTCAATCACATATTTATGACAATTAATCAGTAAGAGCAGCTAATGCTTATGAGACCCTGATATTCAAAGCCCTGGCTTGACATACAGTAGACATTATATATTTAGTAGTTGTAATAATTCTGCGACTTACGTCCTCCTTTTAAAAAAGAAGAAACTGCAGCTAGGACACATGAAGTAGCTCACATAGTGTCCCATCAATATAGGGACAGGAGCATTTTTGTGGAACCCTGAAGTCATGTTCTTTCCATTTCCACCGCACCTTTTAGATATCAAGTATTTTTCACTACTTCGAAAATTAATTGCCCTTGTTCCCGTGGCCTCTATGAGCCTATTCATCAGCTCTGTTTGCATGCCTTTCTGTTGATTCATTTAGCTCTAGCCTCTCCAGGTGCACTGCTGTCTTATCAAAGGGAAGCCTTTAAAACAGAAACCTAATCCCACCACTCCTCTTCTCTAATGAGGGCTTCCCATCACTCTTAGAATAAAACTCAAGTCCTTCTCACAAATGAGGCTGGAAGGACATCCCTCTTACCCTACCCTCCTTGGCACATTCTGCACTGCCCAAACCCCCCTTCATGTTCACGAAAATTGAATATTTTCCAGCAATACACAGATGCTACTATTCAATGCACTGAATGCAATAGGAATGATGATCCTAACTCTTGTTCTGGTTTCTTTTTTTACTTTCTTTCTTCCTTTTTTCTTGGGGGAGGGGGGTGTCCGGGTCTCCACTTCTGCCTTCCATATGTTGGGATTAAAGGCTTGTGCCACCTTTATTCTTTATTACTTAATTTAATCTTCATTAATTCTGTTAATTTCCTTAAAACATTTGCAATACTTTTATCTTTACACTTTTCTATTATTTACTCTCAAATCTTAAACTTTCAGTCTCTCTCAACTCCATGTCCTTTGCCTTATTTTAGTGATCAAAATATTGTAAGGATAATGATGAATTCATTTGTATTAACCATTTGGTTTGATATCCTTGAAGTTTCCATGCTTTAAATCTCCTAGGCCATCTGTATCTGTCTGTGCTGGGGCAACAGATACATCCTATATTTGGTGACTTGAAAATGTGCTCCTTTTATTCAGGATGCTGTCACAGTGGAATTTAGCCCAGCAGGCCACTGGGCTGGGTTCAGCAGGACCTCATTTGTGCTCACAATTTTGTTATCTTAGCACACCATTTCTCTGCAGCCAGACAGCACAGGGGTTGAGGTTAGTGGGTTTCAGATGGCTTTGGTCACTTGTCTAGGGTCTCTGTCTCCATTTGTGCCCTCATTCTTAAATAGGCTAGACTGGTTCATTCACAAGGTTACAGAATAATACAAGAGACTAGATAAATAATCTTTAAGCCTCTTGAGGCACTGCTTAAAAGACAAGCATTAATTTGTCTCACTTATTTTAACATCACACTGTACAGACTTGACTGTTCCCATAGGTGGGACAATAATTTGGCATAGGAAGAGCTTCAAGGATTTGTAATTATTCTGACACATTATCCATTTTCCTGTTCCTGAGCAGTTTGGTAACTGGAAATATAAAACCACTATGCCCCCTGGGTTGAGGCTGCATTTTCACTTTGAGACCAGACCATTCTGTTAATATGCAGGGTAAAATCAATAGGTTTTAGATAATCTCCAAAAGTGCTTTCCTTTGCCTCAGAGGCACTTTTAAGCAATGCAAATCTTCACACTGATTTCTAAATAAAAGTTTCAAAGCCAAGGTCAAGTGATCAGTTCATTTAGAATCACATCTCAGAGGAAGGAAAACATTGGCAACTTAGTTAAATTCAGGTAGCTAACACAGAGGTTAAATAAGGGAAGAGCATGAGGAGAGAGGATTTTGTTACTGTGAGTCATTAAAAGTTAGAAATCAAAGAGAGCAACAAGCAAAGCCACAATCCTTGGTCATTTTGTTTATAAATTACCAGTGCTGGATTCAAATGAGTATTTTTGTAATATTGTCTTGCTGACTGTGCAGAAAGACTCTCAACTCTATAAAGCTGACATTTACATCTTGCAATAAAATTACAAGATAGCTAGAAGACCTTTTTCATTTCAGTGTAGCTCAAGAAGCCTGCTTTGCTTTTTGGTTTTTCTCTTGTAAAATTACATGAAGGAAATACCAGTGCTCTTGGCTTCTCACTCTCCTAGCCATTAGTGAGAAGACCTCCCTGCAAAATGTATGCAGGTAAATATTCAAATTAAGATGGTCTAGTTGAGGGGAATTTGTCAAGTGACCCATTTACTTGCAAGTATTTCTTTGAGCTGTCACTCATTTAAATGAACAAGTACTCTGGATGTGCTGAATATGTATGTGAGAGGTCTTTGGCTGGGTAGCATAAAAAGATGCTTATGATATATAGCCACTACTTTCCTGAATCCAAGAGTATACAGTAGCATCTGCTCTCAAACATTTCTCTTCCTAACCACAGTAAACAACATACCCCAAGGAGAAGAAATTCTTATTTTATTTTAGTGATTAGATAAACAAGAATCAAGGTGACTACGGAATTTATTCTCAAAGACTGAATTGGAATTTAAAGTGGTCATTCTGGGCACAGAGACTGGTCTGAACATAGGTGAATATACAGAGAGAAACAGGGATGATGTGGGAACTAAATAGAACAATATGTGCATAGAGGGTAGTAGTGGGATATGAGTAGATTTACAGAAATTACTCTACACAATACCTTAGGTGTCATTCCCGGAAGTCTGTATTTTTCTCCTGGGAGAAAAGGAGAAAGGAAGGAAGGAAGGAAGGAAGGAGGGAGGGAGGGAACTAGGGAAGGAAGGAAGGAAGGAAGGAAGGAAGGAAGGAAGGAAGGAAGGAAATGGAAGGTAACATTTGGGGGTAACAGATCAAGTTAGTCTTCCAAGGAACAAACGAGAAAATAGGATGGATCAGCAAGAGGAAAAAAGAAAAAAAGAAAAGAAAAACAATCAGACATTGGTTTGGATGCCATTTCAATAGGTCAAGAGTAAAGCCACAACAACTCAAACTAGGTTGCTTACAATAAAGGGAAAGAGGCTACTGTGGGAAAGGCTGTGGAAAATTCAAAAGAGTTTACAGTGCATGAGAGGAGAGTAGCATTTAAAACTAACCCTGATGTGTTTTGTCTCGTCATTCTAAACTGGGATGATCCAGAAAGTTCTGAGTAACTAATGCCAGTGAACTTGTTAAAGGAGAACTTGACATATCTATACAGCATACTAAAAGCTAGAAAACAAATCCAAGAAAATAAATACCATTGTCTGTCTCCCCCACCTAGTACAAATACAGGCTACAAATAAAAGAGCTCAGACTCAACCAGAGGATGAAGAAGCTCCTCCTGCCCCCTCTTCAAATAACACCTGCATTGCTATTTTCCTCTCACTGACACTTGAACAGATGTTCCAGGTGGGATAATGCCAAGAGCTAACAAATGCCTTTGAACTACAGCCATGGTTTGCAAATTTGTCCGCACGCTAAAATCACCTAGAGACCTCTCAAAAATTCCAAAATTCATGTCATTTCACCAGATGGATTAAATAATCATCTGGGATAGGGCACACTGTTGTGCTCTAACATGCAGACAAGTTTTGGAATCTCTGAGTAAGAACACGAACAAATACCACCAGTTAGCTGAAATTTCCAAATTGGAATTGAAAATGCCTTGTATGGAGCTGATCATGCCTACGCCTACACTTTTAGCAATCTAGATATATTTTCAACTTATTTTTTATAGAATAATCAAAACTGTTGATTTTTCACTAGTGCCAGTATCAAGCCTGGGATTTTCCAAACCACAGATAACAATGTTTGTTTTTTCTCCAGAATTTCACAGAAGTCACAAATTATCCTTGGAAATGATGATCTTCCTATGTTGATACCAACCTTCTTAAAGCAGGCTGTGAATGGATTTTTCTAGGATATTTGCTGAATATCTCACATGACGTATATATACATGCCCCGAGTTGTATAAATTCTGCTACACATATCTAATGAAACATCCAAGTTATATCTGTGTTTTACTAGCTTTGAAACAAAGTCCAAGGAAGGCCTCTTCAACATTTTAATGATGGTTGCATTGTTTTGAGCTGTTTGTACACATATAAGATCACATCCACCTAAAAATACAATGTCTTGGTCCATTTCTGCTAAAATAACGTAACAGAACTGCACAAATCTGGTGACTTATAAGCTTAAGGCATTTATTTTCTCATAGTTATGGAGTTGGGGAGGTTGAAGGTCAAGACACTGGAATCTTCTGGCTGTGTTTCCATGTAGCACAGGGCAGATAGTCAAGAAAGTAAACAGACTCTAGGATATCTTTTCCTCCCATCACCCAGCCATCCATAAAGGCAGAACCTTTGTGACCTAAACACTTCCCATCTACCCTTCCTCTGGACACTGTTGCATTAGGGATGAAATTCTCAACATATGAACCAGTAGACACATTTGACACCATAGCAAAGAGTCTCCAAGATACCCCCCCCAAACAACACTTTTAATAAACAGCACCCAGTAGAAACCAGTTACAGTCCATGTAGGGAGTTCATTAGCTATATTTACCTTCGCTGATTTGGAAATCTTAGTCATTGATGACATCTGTTCTTGTTCAGTAGTCCTTAGGCTTGTCTGCATGTTGGCATTAATATCCATTTGAAATTTTGTTTTCACTGAGCCATTTATGGCTCAAGTTCTGGAATTACAATTTCTCAGTGATAATGTCATATTTTGTCAATTACAAAACTTAAAATGGAGCCATTTTTATGAAAGGAAACCATTTCCTTTACAGAGATAAAATATGCAACCAAGCTGAACCATTCAGTCTTATTCTTGCATTTGATGGCCTCTGGCAGGCATGTGCAGAAGACAGGATTGTTCCTGGGTATTTGGGACTCAGTTACCAACTAAGTAAAGTGCATTTGTCCTTGTTCTAGGTAACAGAAAATATTTATGCAAGAACATTTTATTTAAAGAAATATAATGTAAATAGGCAGGGCATTGTGGCACATATCTGTAATACAAGCATTTGGGAGGAGGAAGAGTAAAAGGCCAGTATCTACTACATAGGGAGTTCAAAGCCCATCTGTGTTATATGTTACCTGACTCAAAAACAGAGAAAATGAAATCACACACACACACACACACACACACACACACACACACACACACACACACACATGCATGCACACAGCACTACTACAACCACTAGAGTCTTGCATTAATGTTGTTTCTGTCTTTGTCAAAAAGCTATAGAATAAATAGTGTACTCTATAACCCCTCAGGATCACTGGAGTTGTTTGTGAATACCAAATAAAATGTTAAAAACAAAACAAAACAGAGTAGGAGCTATTAATTGAGGCTCTTATACTGTGATTTGGGATATATTTGAAAGTTTGTGAGATCAAGGAACTTAGAGGCAAAACTACTATTGTCACTTTTTTAAACAGGTAATTAACAACTGCTAAGAGAGGGAGAATTGGTCTTCCCCAGGGATAGCCTTTATTTTATTATTCAATACCAAGTGGTCAGACCTAAAAATCACATAAATAAAAACAACATTAAAAAAAACTTAATAGGTTTTACTTTATTTATTTGTGTGTGTGTGTGTGTGTGTGTGTGTGTGTGTGTGTGTGTGTGCATGTAACAATAATAATTAAGGAAAAACAGCCCATGATTTTGAGAGGAAACAGGGAAACGTCAGAGGGTTGAAGGGAACACAGGGAATTGGGAGACATAATGGGATCGTGCTACATTAAAATAAGATAAATTTAAATAAACTTTGTGTTGAATCTGTCAGTTTCCATTTGCTCATGGATTTCCTTCTGGGTGGCTAAGTATTAGTTTCTTCTCAATAATTTACAGTGTCACTAAATGTTGCTTAGAATTGCTGCCCAACTAATACAATGAAATTAGTCAGCTGGTAGCTAAGGTTCTAAATGTTGCTTAATAGTGAAACATCAATAACAACCTAGAGAAAAGTGCAAAAATAGTTATACCAAAATTATGAGTGAACTTTATTCTGGAAGGGACATTCCCGTTCCAGAGAGTGGGGAATGAAGAGAGCATGGATATGAAGGAGAAGTGTACATGCTCAATTAGAAGACAAAGAATGGAGTAAACATTCCTCCCAGCCAGAGGAGGGAGGACAGGCATGAACAAACAGCACACATGTGTTCTGTTACAACTGTAGTAAAATGCAAAGTTGAATCCAGGTCTTTGCACTGGCTATTTTGACTTGATGGTTTTTAAGTAATCCATTCAGTATGTTGGACACAGTTTCTTAAATCCAGTCCATATTTGGTTGCATTGTGTAGCTGAGATTTTATATAACTGGAGATGGCCTAAAGATTTTACTGCAAGAATAATGCCAAATATAGTTTGCAAAAAAAAGTGTAGAAATAACAGGAATGAATTTTGAAGCCAAGAATGGAAAAAAAAAACCAAGCAAACAGATTGCTTTGCAAGCTATAGGTAGAAATTCTCTCTAGAATATCATATTAAGAGTTGAAATTACTTTTGGGTAAACATTTAAAAATACTATTTTTGGTAATTGGCTACCTAAAATCAACTTTGTTTGGATATCACCTCAGTTAGATTTGTTCTTCTCCAGCATCCTACCACAGATTAACTGATAGTGAGTAGAAATCGATTGGTTCATATTTCTATAGGTTGCTGAGTTCAACAGTTAAGGGCAGCAGTTGGCTATGGTCTTCTTGACATAAGAATAGATAGAAAGCAAGACTGCAAGGGACAGAAAGAGATGGGGCTGAGTTCATCCTTTTGTAGGCAACTCACTCCTATGAACACAGCTGTGTGAGGGTCACACTCACATAATCCCATGTGCTCCCCAGCCCCAGGCTCCCAACACTGTTACAATGGGGCATAAGTCTCCATATTCAAATGTTAGCCCATACTTTTCCAAGTTAATTGTTTGAATGTTAAATGCCCTAATCTTAGTTTCGCCTCCTGTTACAGTAATAAAACTCCCTAGCAAAAGCAACTGAAGAGAGAGTATGTTTTAGCTCACAAGGCACATTTCATATGAATGGGGAAACCAAGGCAGCAGGAGCTTGAAGCAGATAGTTATAGTACCCTACAGTCAGAAAAAGACAATGAATGCAATGTAGTGCTCAGTTTTTCTCCATTTTGTACCTTCCAGGATTGGCTGCTTCAGGGAATTCTACAATTAAGATGGGTCATCCCACACCAATTAGCATAATTAAGATGTTTCCTGTCGAGCTTGCCCAGAATACGCTTTCTTAGGTGATTGCTGATCCTGTCAGGTTGAGAATTAACAATAACCATTACATCACCGAACAGACCCCTGTTTTATGCTATGAAAGTGACTGCAAGCTATTTCAATGCTTGGTCCTCACTTGATAGCGCTGTTTGGGAGGATTCTTTGAGATGTGTAATCTAGGTGGCAGAGGTGAGTTCCAGGAGGAAGATTTGAAAGTTATATGTGCTGCTGGTACCAGCTTGAGACATTGCTTTCTATTGTATGAGGATGTGAGTGGTCTATATCACATTCATTGCCACCACGGGCTCTACTACATTATGCCAGCCCTCAGGAACTCTACTACATGTCCTTGTCAACATAAACTTCACCATGCTGTCCCCATGATGGACTAAAATTTCCCCAAAACTCTGAGTCCAATAAACCTTTCCTCATTTAGTATATTTCTGTAGGTTGATTGGTCATGGTGATGAGAAAGGTAACTGTCTTAGTTAGGGTTTCTATTGCTGTGAAGAGACACCATGACCATGGTAACTCTTATGAAGAAAAAAACATTGACATGGGGCAGCTTACATTTCACAGACTTAGTCCATTATCATCATGGTGCAACATGGTGGCATTCAGGTAGATATGGTGCAGGAGAAGGAGCTGAGGATCCTACATCTTTACTCACAGGCAAAAAGAAGTAGACTGAGATTCTGGGCATGACTTGAGCAAAGGGAACCTGAAAGCCTACCTCCACAGTGATACATTTCCTCAAACAAGGACATACCTACTTCAAAAAACTCATACCTTCCAATAGTGTCATTCTCTTTGGGGGGGCATTTTCTTTCCAAACATTCACAGTAATTAATATAGGAGGCATTAATGAAGTAGTGACAGAGACTAGACCCATAGTACACAATTCATAAATCTGTATTTACAAAAGAGTAGGGGAGGGAAACATGTAAGGACAGCTTGATGAGTATATTAAAAGATTCATGTTACTTTCATATTGTGCTCATTTTCTTTTTAATAGCATTTCAGAAACAGTTTATATATAACACATTTTCATGCTATTACTTTCAAAAGGAAATATTAAAAGTCTTATTTTGTTCTAGGTTTGTTTTATGATGGTATCTAGGCTCCAGAGACCATTATCATGAATACAGACTAGAAGATCTTTAAATGATCAAAATCACTGGCCATAAAATTACTGAATAAGCTACAGAATCCCTTATACTCCGAGAATTATATTTTACTCACAATTATTAGATTTTGAGATTCACAGCTTCAAAGTTCAAACTCCTCAACTCTACTTATAATAATAATGATGATGATGATGATGTTGAATTTATTTAGTTGTATTCATGTTGTTGTCGTTCCATTATGTGTCACCTTATCATGGACCATCAAAATCAGATCATTGGATGTCAGCCTGCAACTCCAAACTGTGAGCCAATATGAACATTTCCTACCTGTAAGTTAACCATCATAGACACTTTGTTATAGTGTCAGAAAGATGATTGACACATATGTAATTCAGATTTCTTTTTCTTGGTGTAATGATCTAAAGCATTAATATCATTTTGATTACTCAGTTGGCTGTCAGGCTATGGTACAGGCATAAAGAGCCACAAAGAAGTCAAAGTATATGTCTTTGGGGAAAAGGAGTAGAAATGTTCACATAGCTCTAATGCAATCTCTATTCTAGTAAGTGGGCTTGAGTTTCTCTGAAGATTTAACTATTCATAGTAAGAACAAGGGCCAGGGATTTTCTAATATGCAAATCCCTATACCTGACTTTCAGTGATCTCTGAACTCAGGTTTCAGCTTTTAGAAGGATCTTCTAGCACATGTCTTAGCTCCAACCAATAACCTCTATGGATGCACCACATTCTTTTGTATTTATTATTATATATTAATTTGTTTTTCATTTTTATATTCCACTAGATCATAGCTCCAAGAAGGCTCAGTTTACATAACCCATATATACTTCAATGTCCTTGCAAGTAGCAATGATTCAGCATTGGTTGAATAAATAAATGCAAAATGGATGAATGAAATCTTAGGGTCTTATTGGTTTACCTTTTAAAAATAAACGATGATCTCTGTTTCCTAAAGATTAATTTGGATTTTTAATTTTATGTATATGTCTGGGAGTATTATGCACACACATGAATGTAGGTGCCCATGAAGTACAGAAGGGAGTGTTGGATCTAGAGTTATAGGTGGTTGTGAGACAGCTGCCACTCACTACCCAGTCATTTCTCCATTCCCACTCTGACTTCATAAATGTCAGTTAATAAATAGACTTATGCAAGATATCACAAGAATAATAAAAGGAATAGTTGCATCCATTGCTAGGTACATAAGAAGCCCACAGTGAGTTCTTGCTGAATACAATTTTCAATAGATATTCACAATAACCTGTGACCCAAAGAAAAGCTCAAAACACTTGAGGTCTGTGGGTTAAGCCATGTGAGCAATGAGGAGGGCTATCTTCATGGTTTACAGGTATCCATCTTCTAGTCATGCCTTCATATGGCCTTTCTCAATGTCTATGCACGAAGCAAGGACAGAGACAGATAGAAAGATCTCCTCCTTTCTATATAACCACGAAGCCTGATTTAAGTTACCTTCATTAGTTCCTAAAACTTTAATTCCTCAAATAGTCAAATTGGAGTTAGGGATTCAGCATATGGACTTAGGGAGAATTCAGTTCAACATATAGATCACACTCAGTTGTCAGGAGCTAATACAAAGTACTATGTGTGGGTGACCAGTAAAAGACTGCCTAGAAGCAGGAGCCAGAAACACAAGGTTTAGGAACCAATCCTACATCTGACAGTGTAACATCAATCCCTAGCAACTAAATAACACATGAAATTAAGAGCTTTACCTAAGTCTGGGTGAGGCATGCCTACCATCTCAGGACTTTGAAGAATGGAGGAGTTACTGACCAGCCTTGTATATAAAGTGAGACCCTATTTTAAAAGTCAAAGGGGCTCCAAAAAGCTATTATTTAAGGTGGCATAAACTTCCACAAATTGAGAGGAAATTGAAATTGTTTTAACAGGTTTGTTCCAACACCCCAATTATGTGGTTGAGTTCCATTCATCTTTTTCCCTTCAGATGTAAATACATGCTAGAAATGCCACTAACTACTTTTATTCTAATATATATATATATATATATATATATATATATAAAATTCTATCCATGATGCCCATACAGTTGAATACATTCATTTATTTTAGTTAGCAAATGGGTGTATTCGCCTTGGTTTTCAATTTGACTGGATGGAGAGAGGTCTATATATCTGTGTGTCTGTGGGGACATTTTAAGAGATGAAGGACATTGATGGGTGGAGATGCACACACTGAGTTTGAGCCAACACCTTCCAGTGGACTGAGGGCCTGGCTGAATTGAAGTTCTGAGGAAGACCCCATGCAAGCCCTTTTCTGTCTGCATGTGTTTATCACTAGTGCCCTTTCTACTGACATCAGACCCTGACACAGTGAGCTAAATATCAGCCGTCTCTGGAAGCCTCCAGGCCTTCAGTAATGGGTAGATATTGCTGTGTGTCCTGCTTCTGGATTGAGCAGTATCTGGTTTCCTGCCATTTTAACATGGCGACAGTCATTGTCAGATTGCCTGGCTCTATCATGTAAGCCAGTTTCATAAATTATCCCCTCCTGTTCCTCTAGAGAACTAGTATAGTAAAAATATCCACAGACTGGGTTCTGCATTATTAAAAGTTTGACTGTTTTGCCAATGCTTAAAATATATATACACATATGCACACAACTGAATAGCTTAGGAAGAGGTAGAACTTCAGTCAAGATTAGCACATTTGGAATATGTCAATCATTCAGACTTTCAGACCTTATATAGAGTGTGGAATTCTGTTGCCAAGAAGTCTGTGTGACAAGAAAAGAATAATCAGTCTAAAACTGATTATACATAGCTATTTTTAGCATAATAGTTTTATTTATTCTCTGAGAACTTCATTGAATATATTTTGACCATGTTAACCCCCATCTTATGTCAGTCCCAGATATACCTCTAGCTCCCTTTCCACTCCCCTCTCCCTCCCTCCCTCATAAACCTGTGATGGCCCTGCCTGGGAGATAGGTCAAACTATCAGAGGTCACATTTTTTAAAAAAAACCTAGAGAGATGGCTTAGCCATTGACTAAGACTCACAGACTAAAACACAGCTATTAAAAAATATATTAAAGAAAGATTATGAAGTTGGGTGGATACTGAGGTGCTGGGAGAGGGGAAAGAATATAATCAAAATGTATGGTATGAAGTTCTCAAAAACATATATGTAAAAATAGAACTTGGCTGGCTCTATCTCCTGGTATTCTTGCTATCCTTCCCTATTCTCTATCCCCTACTACTCTTCCCTCTCTCAGATAGCCCTGGCCATGTCCAGTCTGCTGGCCATGTTGAGTCAACTTCCTTGCTTTACACTCTTTCAGAGGCTTCTGGCTGTTCTCCCTCTCATATCTGCATAAAAGTCTTCTCTTAACTATAAAAAGAAGAACTTGATTTTTTTTCCAATCTGAAAATTAGGTAGGTACATACTCCATTAAAAAAAATGGAAAAAGAAATCCCAGGTTGATCACTCTGCAAGGATTTAGTAGATAGGTATCTTGTGCTTTCCTAAAGGCAGAGCAAGAAACCCTTCACTCTCTTCAGGGAATTTGGGAGCCATGGATGATTCTCTAAGAAGTCACTACACAGCCCTAGTGGGGTCCAGCGTTTTCAGAAGACTTGCATAATGGGTGATATTGTTCTGTATGCTGTGAATATGTGTTGCTCTGATTGGTTGATAAATAAAGCTATTTGGCCAATGGTGAAGCAGAATTAGGTTAGGCAGGACATTCTAACTAGAGAGAGGAAGGAGAAAGACAGAGCAGAGGAGATGCTGCCAGTCTCTGCCATGAGAAGCAAAATGTAAAGATACTGGTAAGCCACAAGACACGTGGCAAAGTATAGATTTATAGAAATGGGTTAATTTAAGATATAAGAACTAGATAACAAGAAGCCTGGCATAGCCATAGTTTAAAAATAATATTAGCTTGTGTGTGTTTATTTAGGTCTGAGCAGCTGCAGGACCAGTGGATGAGAGAAATTTGTCCTGACTGCAGGCCAGGCAGGACACAGGAAAACTTCTAGCTACATTTGCACTTTCCCTTCTACTTTGATATTAAACATCCCCCTGCCCATCTACGAGCACTAGGATGCTGGCTTGTAACTAGGGAAACTCAGTTAGCACCCAGGTCAGGTAGCTTAAGAGCCACTCCGGTGGCACCCAGTTTCCAGTCCCTGCTGGCATGAAGATTGAGTGAAGTGCTCCTCTGTTTTCTCCCAGTCTTTCATTATCATGCTCACTTCTTCTTTCTTTGGGCATTGAGTTTTGTGCTATCTCCTTCCGTGGCTTCCCGGGAGGCAGTTACAAAGCAAAGGGAGGAAAGGCAGTCAACCTACAGACAAAAGGAGCAGAACAGAGCAGAAGCCAAGGCTGATTGCGAAAACCAAGAGGAGATGACGTGTTCTCAAGGTTTTTATGCAGATAGTTTTGTGTGCAGAATGTATCATGCTTTCTTTTTTGTAAAGCAATTAAAATGTGTGTGTGTGTGTGTGTGTGTGTGTGTGTCAAATTTTTCTCAATCTTTCGTGTGTGCCTTTTCTGTTTCCTGCCCTCTCCTGTTGCTTTTCCTTTCTTTCCTTTCCTTTCCTTCTTTCTTTCTTTCTTTCTTTCTTTCCTTCCTTCCTTCCTTCCTTCCTTCCTTCCTTCCTTCCTTCCTTCCTTCCTTCCTTCCTCCCTCCCTCCCTCCCTCCCTCCCTCCCTCCCTCTCTCTCTCTCTCTCTCTCTCTCTCTCTCTTTCTTTCTTTCTTTCTTTCTTTCTTTCTTTCT
>CABHPQ010150259.1:0-33920 GCA_902168405.1 Peromyscus aztecus
TAATTTCTTTACAATGCATTTAGTTGTTTGTCTTATTTTTGCCATTAAAGATGTAAATTTATGAAAGTCACTGAGTGATAACTGGAGGAAAGCAGTATCTTCAAAGGAGATTTTTCTTAAGATTCCCAAAGGAAGGCATGTCATGATATGCATGGCAACTTGGGCAAGCCCTAGTTTGAGAGAGGCGGCAGAAGGAGCCATAAGAGTAAACTAGCATAGTTATTTGGCTTTATTTTTGGTAGTGATGGCAGGGAGCAAGCGGCGTCTTATTATATTAGCCTAGGTTGGCCTCAAATTCACAATCCTGCCTCCCTACTGAGGTTATAGACATGAGCTACCTACCATGCCCACCTTCCAGTATGCTCTTAGATTCTGGCAGCATGCAGTGACTAACAGACCTACCTGGCCAGTTTGAATAATCCTTGAAGGAGTTGGGATAAAAGGGTTGCCAGTAATTTATCTAATTCCTTCTGACTTGATAAAGGGTAAGTACAATATTGATATACTTTGTAAAAATATGTAGATTCCAGATTGGGTAGTTTATATAATACAAACCCATTGCTAACTCTTCTAAGAATTGGCTGGCCCTCAGAGAGACTTTCTCACTCAAGTTATTGAGACCACAAGTTTGAGAAGAACATCAATAATACATAGGTACATGCATGGTGGCCCATATCTTTAAATCTCAGGAGGCAGAAGTAGGCAGATCTCAGTTTGAGGCCAGCCTCGTCTACAGAGTTAGTTCCAAGACTGTCAGACTACACAGAGAGACTCTGTCTCAGAAAAAAAAAAAAAAAAGTAGGGTGTTGGTGGTGTACCTATAATCCCAGCACTTGGGAGGCAGGGGCAGGTGGATCTCTTGAATTGGGGGCCAGTGTGGTCTACTGACAATAAGCAGGATGTATATTGTAATTCTTGAAACAACTATTAAAAATAAAAAGACTCATCAAAAGGCCATTGATATATGAGAACTACACTTACCTGTGGGTATAAGTGTAAATACTTACAATGTAGTTAGGAATTATGCTAGTTTAATAAAGTAGTGGTGGTAGGTTCTCTTCTAAGGCTAATACCAGGTAGTCAGACCTGGAATCATATACATACAAGTAACATTTTACAGACTGAACAGGTTGTGTTTATATACTTAGAAATATGTGTATGTGTGCAACAACAAAGAAAAAGAGACTGTATCTGAGAGAGAACACACAGGTGGGATACATGGAAGGGGTTAAAGGGAAGAAAGGGATGGGACAAAATGATGTAATTGTATTTTAGTTTTTAAAAAGCTGGTGATAGGGGCTGGAGAGAAGGCTTAGCAGTCACTGGCTACTCTTCTAGAGGACCTAGATTCAATTCCCAACACCCACATAGTGACTAACAACCATCTGTAACTCCAGTTCCAGGAGATCCAACACCCTCTTCTGGCCTTAGAGCACCAGGCATGCATATGGTGCATAGATACACACATAGACAAAGTACCCATACAAATAAAATTAAAAAGTACTTCTAAAAAAAAAATTCTTGACTATACTAAGTTTACTTAGAAGACGGGAGAAAAATGAAAACCAAGTTGGAGAAAAGGAAAGCAAATACTTTGAAGTACAGATCTGAATCCTGTTACATCAATAATTATACTAAATATATCAAACACATATTCCAGTTAAAAGGCAAAGATTCGTAGGCTAGATTTAAAAAGCAAGACACAACAGTAATACTGTCTACAGGACACATACTTTACTGAAAATAAGTAGATGGAGCCAGGCATGTTGGTGCATGCCATTAATCCTAGCACTTGAGACAGACGATTTCTGAGTTCAAGGCCAGCCTAGTATATGAAGTAAGACCTGTCTCATGGATGGATGGATGGATCATAGATGTGAGAGAGATGCTATGCTGACATAGTAACACTAGAATATCTGTTAATACCAGATAAAGTAAGCGAGAATTAAGCAGGGACATTTTGTAATGATTAAGACACACAGTGGAATATGAGTTAAAGATCTGTTACATTCATCTGTGCTGTGGAATATTTGTTTAATGGTGCAAAGATGTGTTGCATTCTTTTATGTTGCATTTGTTTAAATTCTGTAAAGTTCACGTGTTACTTTGCCTGCCTAAAACACCTGATTGGTCTAATAAAGATCTGGACAGCCAATAGCTTGGCAGGCAAAGAGAATAAATAGGAGGAGAAATCTAGGGAAGAGAAGAGCGAGGGGGAGGAGCAAGAAAAGGACAGGAGGATGCCAGGGGCCAGCCAACCAACCACACAGCCAGCCACGGAGTAGGAAGCAAAGAAAGATATATAGAATAGCCCATAGTTAAAAAGAAGCGGGATTATTTAAGTTAGAAAAGCTAGCTAGAAACAAGCCAAGCTAAGGCTGGGCATTCATAATTAAGAATAAGTCTCCTGGGCTGGAGAGATGGATCAGACGTTAGGAGCACTGACTGTTCTTCCAGAGGTCCTGAGTTCAATTCCCAGCAACTACATGGTGGCTCACAACCATCTGTAATGAGATCTGATGCCCTCTCTGGCCTGCAGGGATATATGCAGGCAGAACACTTGTATATGTAATAAATAAATCTTTTTTTTTTTTTTTTAAAGAGTAAGTCTCCTTGTATTTATTTGGGAGCTGGATGGCAGGCCCCCAAAGAGTTTAAAAAAAAACCAACAACAACTACAAATAGTCATCTGTATATGTGTGCCCAATAGATATTAGTGATGTGAAGTAAAAATTTAAAGTAGATGAATATATAATTATAGTTAGAGGTTTAGATAACTTTTGACTAGTTAATTTAAGAGCTATATCAGGCTGCACAGTGGTGCCCCATGCCTTTAATCCCAGCACTTGGGGAGCAGAGGCAGGCAGATCTCAGTGAGTTCCAGGACAGCCAGGGTTACACAGAGAAACCCTATCTCGAAAAACCAAAAGAAAAGGGGTGGGGGGAATGCATTATAAATGTTGAACAATTTATAGAACACTATACCCACAAAAAATGGAATATACATTTGTTTCAGATTGCATGTCAAACTCACTAAAATAATAAGTTGGGCCATAATAGAGCTTTGAGTAAATTTAAGAGGGTTGAAATCATGTTCTCTTACCATATTGAAATTTATTTGAATCCTTATCATTGTATCTTGAGAGGAGAAAGCAATCATTTGCTAAATTGAGCACCCATGTATTAAGACTGTAGGGAAATTTTATAAATGTTATTGCTTATATTAGAAAAGATTAAAGACCTAAAATGATTAGGTTTTTAATTGAAGAGAAAATGAGAGAGTCTGGGCGTATACAAAAAAAAAAAAAAAAAAAAAAAAAAAAAAAAAAAAAAAAAAAAAAACACCAGGAATGAATGGAGTTGGGGTGTCAGGAAAAGAAAAGACTTTCAAATATAGCAGTATATAAAATAGTAAAGCAGGATCAAATGGAGCCAGGCATGGTGGCACACACCTTTAACCCCAGGACGGAGAGGCAGTTTGTTTTAACATTCAAAATTATGTGTGCTCTTATTTATGCATTCGGTTATCAGCAAGATTACAAAAGCAACTGAGTGGTAGAAACATTGTCTTTTTAAAATAATGCTGGGACTGGAGAGATGGCTCAGCAATTAAGAGTACTGGTTATTCTAGAGGACCTGGGTTCAATTCCTAGCACCCATATGGCAGCTTACAACTGCCTGTAACTCTACCTCCAGGGGATCCGACACCCTCATACAGACATAGATGTAGGCAAAACACCAAGGTACATACAATAAAAATAAATCATTTAAAAAATAATAATGCTGAGACAACTGGATGGCCATATGCTAAAAAATATGAAGCATGATTCATAAATACTACCTTTAAAAAAAACCTAAAATCATAGACCTACACAAAATTGAAACTAGCACTTTTAGAACAAGGCATAAAAGTAAATTTTTATAGCTTTTTGCTGCAATTTCTTAGATTTAAACATTAAAAAATAATCTGTGAGAAGAAAAATTGATAATTTGGACTTCAGCGTTAATAAAGACTTGGGTTCTCATGACTTTTGTTCTAACCAGTCATAAAATTGTAGGTGTGTCCATGGTCTGGGTATTTGACGAATTTTGTGATCTTTCTTGAGTCCTGGTTTCTCGGGGTTAAAAGGCCGCATCTCTGGAAAAGAGAACCTACCATGCAGCAGATTGTTGTACAGGTTTTAAGGGTGCTTCAGGTGCTGCCGTCTGAGTAGAACGGCCACTCAGAGGATGACGGTGTTATTTCTGTTTGGTTTTGAGACAGGGTTTCTTGTGCTGAGCTGGCTTTAAACCTACTTTTGACCTGCACCTTCTAAGTTCTAGAATTAACAGGCATATGCCGCCACACCTGATTTGATAATACCCTCTTAATCATAGTAATTCTCAACTGTCTGGATGCTTAGGGGGAGTCATTTAAGTACCTTTCAATTAAATAATTGAAAATTATTCCTTCAAAAATAATAATAGCTACCCTATGATAAAAATGTTTCTGAAATTTTATCTAAATTTCTCATCTTATAGCAGTATTTTGTCAATATGGTTTTAATGGGGATAATTGTAAGCTTCTCAATCAGATACATTTGCTTATAAAATTGTTTCTAATCATATGTTTACACTTGAACAAATAAAATTTATTTTAAAATATTTTCATACAGGATATATTGATTTGTCAAAAAGAAGAGTTTCTCCAGAGGAAGCAATCAAATGTGAAGACAAATTCACAAAATCCAAAACTGTGAGTTGATTCTCTTTGTTAAGATTTACTTATTTTATGTATATGAGTGTTTTGCCTACATGTATGTGTCTGCACTATGGCTGTGTCTGGTACTCAAGGAGGTCAGAAGAGGGTATCAGATACTGTGGAACTGGAGTTTTAAATAGATGTGAGTGCTGAGAATTGAACCTATGTCTTCTACAAGACCAGTAGTGCTCCTGCCAAGAAAGCAGTCTTTCCAGCCCCTATATCTCTGTTTTTAATGGCATTATTTCTGGTTTCTTTGCTTTTTATTAGTGCTTTGTTCTTTTCTGCTGTGTGGGTTCCTATCCTCAAAATAAAATACCAAGACAATGTTTGAATAAAAAGTTTTAACTTTAGTTAATACAATGTCATAGTTTGACACTTGAAAAGCAGACCTCCAGGTGTACCTGTGAGGGAATGTCTTGGTTAAGGTTATTTCATATGGGAAGATCTGTCTTATTTGTGAGTGGGACCATTTCCTGGCGGGGGATCCTGGCCTATATGAAGTAGAGAGGGCAAGCTAAGCACTAGCCTGCATGCATAGCCTGCTCAGGAGGCAGAGTTCTGGGCCCAGTCTGGTCTACAAAGTGAGTTCCAGGACAGGCTCCAAAGCTACACAGAGAAACCCTGTCTTGAAAAACCAAAAAAAAAGAAAGAAAGAAAGGAAAAAAGGTGTTAGCTTGGTCCTTTTGTAAAGCACTGCTCTAGGAAATTTGCATGTTTATGGTCTCATTAGGACACTGTCAAATTGAGTATTTGCCTGGAACAGTGTTGTGTACCTATAGTCCTACCTACATGGGAAGCTAAGACAGAAGTTTTGCTTCAGCTTAGTCTGGGCAATATAGCAAGCCTATGTCTCATAAAACAACAGCATAAACAAGAGTATGTTCCTGGACTGATAAAATGAAATGAGCAGTATAGGACCCTTTCTTAGTCAGTTTTGAAATGAAATATGAACTTTTTTTATTACATTTGCTTGCTTGTTTGTTTGTTTGTTTGTTTTGGTGTTTGTGTGTGTGTGCCATGGTACCCATGTAGAGGTTAGAGACACTTGTGGGGACCAAGTCTCTGCTTCTACCATGGGGGTTCTGGGGATTGGACTCTGGTCGTTCCTCTTAACATATTTCACTTCAAAACTGACTAAGAAAGGGTCCTAAACTGCTCATTTCATTTTATCAGCCTGGGAACATATTCTTGTTTCTGCTGTTGTTTTATGAGATATAGGCATCTCTACCCACTCACGGAGGGAGCCATCTTCCTAGCTTGTGAAATAACTTCTTAGATATTTTTCTCTAAATTTGTATTTTTTAGGGAGATTGATGGATAAGTAAATGGAAGGATAATTATTAAATGATAACAGTAAAAGAAATATTAAGATCTCAGTTGGTTCTATACTCTCATAACAGTTTTCTCCTTATAACAGTGTAGTTTTGTATATACTTGATCTATGCAAGAGCTCTCTTAGTAAGGAAAGATACTAAGTGCCTTGTTGCAAGTGAAACAAATTCAGAGATGTTAATTTGTCTGGATGCCCCAAGTTGTGTCATATTTCTACGTGTTATACTCACTTCAGTTAATTGTCAGGAAGTAGTGAATGTTTCTTTTTGGAGAAAGAACTTACAGTTAGAGATGCTATTGTTCAGGAATTATTGGAGTAAAATTACATTTTCTGCTAAAATATAACAGTGCCTCTTCTTTGGCTCTCTAATTTTCAAATTACTGAGTTCTTCATTTTGTACCTAGGTTTATAGCATTCTTCGCCATGTTGCTGAGGTACTAGAATATACCAAGGATGAGCAACTGGAAAGCCTGTTCCAGAGGACTGCCTGGGTCTTTGATGACAAGTACAAGAAACCTGGATATGGTGCTTACGATGCCTTTAAGCATGCAGTCTCGTAAGAACACCTTGATTCTGCCTTTATGTCTCACCTGCTAAGTATTAACACACAGGTTGACTACCTAGCATCTAGTCATACAACACCCATATATTAGGTCCTTGTCAAAATTAGCTTTAAAAATACTTCTATATAGGAGGCCTGTGATGTGGGCCTATCCTATCTGGTCTAGTATAGTTTTCATATGCCATATTTACTTGGTTTCATCTCACACTACTTCCTTGTAAATTTCCATTCCAAGTCATTGTCTGGATGATTTCAGGACCAATGTGGACGTCTCATCCAAAATAATACAGCCTCTTGCTTAGTGCAGTGTTTGGACCTTCATCACATGCCACATTAACTTACCTTCCGTGTGGCCTCACAATGGACCTTTTAAACTAGGTTAGCTTTGTCTTTAAAAAACTGTAGTTCATAGATTTTGGTCTTTCACTGGGGTCCTACTGTATTTCTTCTTAAATTCTTACATATTAGGCTCTGGTTCCAAACCTGTTTTTCTTTGTGTCTGTAGCCTTTCCTTTCCTGACTTTGTCAGCTAACATGCAATCTTCATGAGATATCATTTCAATAACTTTCTTGCCAGTAGTAGAGCTTTTGCTCTATTTCTCCTTCTCTTATATCCGACCTTCAGTTAATAACTCCCAACTTCTCGGCAATTGTAGATTACTGACTACTGCTAGAGAAAGTAGTCATTTGGTATCTGTGTGTTCAGGGTCTCAGCTCAGCTGTGTCTTCATTGCTGCCCCACATCTCTGCTCTTAGCCAGTTCTTCTGCCTGTTTTTATGGTGGCTGTTTTAGAGTTTCTCAGTATTCTTCCTCAGAAACCCTCCTAGTCACTCACTCTTGGTGATCTTCTCTCTACCCATCTTCTTCCAGACCATTTGAACACATCATTTCTCCTGTGCTCCTGGGCTTCGTGCCCTTTCAGCTCAGACCAACCCTCTAGCCTACTAACCCTGAAAGCTCCTTTGCTTGGATCTTCAGCCTTTTTCTTTATTAATTTCTGCCTTTATCGTAAAAATATTCTAGTTTTCTCCATTTAAGTCAAAACACGACTTCTCATCTTTCTCTTGACTCTCTTGTAGGCAGCATCATGCCCTCTCTAGTAACCATCTACTTGTCCCTGCTTGCTGTCTCTGCATCTTTTCCTCCTGTTCCTTCATAAATGATAATGCTGCATGAACTCTCCCCACTGTTCATTCCCAGCCCCTGTTCTGCTAACAGCTGGTTTTCTCAGCCCTTAGAATGAGAGAGGAAGACTAGGCCTGTCATAATCCCCAGCATACCAAATTCCCTGGTGTGACTCTGTATGTGTGAAATGTTGTAAGAGAGAGGAGAAAAATAATAGCTAGCAATTCCATAATCCTAGCATCCTATGATGTATGTGGTCTTGTCCTTGTGTTATAATTGAAGAAACTGAGGCAGATGTCCATTTGTTCAAGGTCACACATTCCAAAGTTTGTGTCACCAGTATTTAAGCCCAGGCATACTGTCTCCATCGGGCTCTTGTATTGTTCGCTCTTCAGTGCTATTTATCCTTCTACTGTGTGCTCCTTAGTCAGTAGTTTTGGGGAATTTTGTATGGGATATAGAATCCAAGGCACAAACATATACCACACAGTTACTCAGCCACAGTCTAGTCAGTATGTATGCTAATGGCAAACCATCACCACCTGGCCCTAGTTAACGTCTTGCATTTGTTTTTCTAGCATTCTCCATTACCACTAAGTCTTAGTGTGTTTTAGTTGCCTTCTCTTAACAATGTTCTCTCACTTCATCACTCAGGTAGCAGTTGTCCAGTTTTAATTAATACTGACTCTTCCATGTGTGCTTCACCTTATTTCTTTTAATTAAGAAACTACATTTCTAGCCTAGTGTGGTGGTACATGGCTTTAATTTCAGCACTCAGAGACAGAACCAGGAGGATCTCCGTGAGTTCAAGGCCAGCCTGATTCACAAAGTGAATTACAGGACAGCTAGGGTTGTTACACAGAGAAACCCTGTCTTGAAAAACCAAAAAACTGGATTTCTGAAGTAACTGGAAACAATGTTTTTTCTCTCTCTCCATATCCAGTCTCCTCCCTCATCAGTAGTAAGCTCCATCCTGAAGTCGTTTGTGGTTAGCTTTTTGTTCTGCCACCAGCTCACACATGATGACCCAGAGACCTCACATTAGTTATGAAAGTTTGTCCTTTAGCTTAGGCTTGTCCCATTAGCTCTTATAACTTACATTAACCTGTTTCTATTAATCTACAGTCTATTACGTGACTTTTTACCTCTCCTTCATTCTGTAGGTCCGTGTCTCACTGGTGGCTCTCTATGCGCCTAGATTCCTTTTCCTCCTCTTTTCTCTCCTCAGAAATCCCACCTGTCCTTTCCTGCCCAGCTTTGACCATTCAGCTTTTTATTACCAATCACAGCAACACATCTTCACACAGTGTACAAATATTCCGCAACATTAATAATTGTATGTTATTATCACAGTTTTACAGTATATATTTTGAGCATCTCTAATCTAGAAGCACAAAAAAATTACAAAATCTGACAGTTTGCAGACCAACATTATGCCACATATATATGCCTGACCTGTGACAAATGATGGTTAAAATGCAGACACACTAAAGATGCTTACAAATAATGTTCTTTAATGTATCTGTATGAGGTACAAACAGTTGTAAATGAATTTCATGTTTAGACTGGAGGCTCTCCCAGAGGTACTTCATTTGTATAGATAAATACTCCAAAATCTTGGAAAAATGCAAACTGTTTCTAGTCCCAAGATTGTAATTGTTATTTTTTTACTCTTTTGGCTCTTTGCTCTTTGGGAGGCCCTGACACCCAGCTCCCGAATAATCATATGGAGGCTTATTCTTATTTATGAATACAAAGCCTTAGCTTGGCTTGTTTCTAGTCAGCTTTTCTCCACTTAAATTATCCCATCTATCTTTTGCCTATGGGCTTTTACCTTTCTATATACCTTTCTTTGTTTCTTACTCCATGGCTGGCTATGTAGCTGGGTGGCTGGCCCCTGGGGTCCTCCTCTCCTTCCTCGCTCCTTGGTCTCCTCCTTCCATATTTCTCCTTCTATTTGTTCTCTCTGCCTGCCAGCCCCATCTATTCTTCCTCCTGCCTTGCTATTGGCCATTCAGCTCTTTATTAGAACAATCAGATGTTTTAGAGAGGCAAAGTAGCACAGCTTCATAGAATTAAACAAATGCAACATAAAAGAGTAAATACAACACGTCTTTGCATTATTAAACAAATGTTCCACAGCATAAACAAATGAAGCACATCTTCAACTAATATTCCACAGCACAAGATTTTGCAAGTCCATAAAATACAAGTAGGATAAGTTGTATATGTAAACTTTAATCCATTGTTTTATCTCTCAAGTGGCATTTTGCCTTATAAGGTTGAGTAAAATTTTTCCATATTGAAGATGTACCTACTTCCTCATAATCTGTGTATCATTTCATTTTGGGACTATGCACTCTATGTTCCTCTATTAAGAGATTTAATTTCTCCTTTTGTCCAATTTTTCAAACAGTATTGTGATAAATGAATGTATATTTACCTTTGAAGGTTTCTAGATTTATAAATATGTACAAACATAATCACATCTGTTTGGTTTTGCCAAATTACACTCCAAATTGGTTCTATAGTTTATATTCCCTTAGCAACTGTATAAGTAGATATTGCTGTTTTCCCCATCTTCACCATCATTTGTTATATATGTCAGATTCTTTTTCTTTTTGCCCTAATTCATTTACATGCCCCTGCTTATTGATGAAGTGATTGTAAATGTCAGTCTGTGAATTCAGTATGAGAATGTAACTGTCTCTTTCGGTTTGTCTTGTTACTTTGTGCAAGCTAAATGAAAAGTCCCCTATATACAGATCCTATCACTTTTCATTAAGTCCCCATGTTATTCGTTTGGATGCTTGCTCATGTTAGACCTTTTTTGCATATTATAACTTTCTGTGACATTCTGCCTCTGCTTGTCAGAGTCTACTGTTCTTCTAGTTACCCTTAAGGGGTGGTGGTAGTGGTGGGGGAGTGTCAAGACAGGAGTGCTGGGATTAAAGGCATGCACCACCACTGCCCAGCTCTCTTTTATTCTTTCTCTCTTCCATTTATTACCAGTGTTAGCTAAGTCCTTACCTGATGATCCAGGTCTTAGACACTTGGGAGGATCAGATGAAATGCTGATTTCTGCACGAAGTCCTTCCCAACCTAACTGGCAGTATACCTTTCTGTCCTGCTGTCCAAATGTTTGTTCTTTCTATGCTAGATTCTAAGTCCTTGAAATAGAGTTCTAATAACACAGAAATGCTTAATTACATTAGAATGTCAGGTTCATATGGAAAGGTATTAAATTGCTTATTTTAGCCAGGTTTTGTTGTGATAATGAGCTGAGTGTTTTCTGTCTGTCACGTACTAAGTGCCTTACCTGCATTCCTTCACTCAATACAGCAGTTCTGTGAGACACTGTTCACCTCAGTTCACATATTTCAGAAGACGAAAGAACACACAGTTAAAACTGTGTGCAGAATCAAGATTTCAACTTCCTTGCTGAAACTCATGCTTTATTGTTGTTTGTAGTATTCTGTAGTCGTGTGTTTGGTCTCACAGTTACTAGTAATATTACCTTGACATTTCTTGTTTTATTTTTTTTCTCAGAGATCCATCTATCTTGGATAGTTTAGATTTGAATGAAAATGAACGAGAAGTACTCATTAACAATATCAATAGGCGTTTGACCCCACAAGCTGTCAAAATTCGAGCAGGTAAATGGCTTTTAAATGACCTTAACTGTTGTACATGCCTAAACAAGCTGTTAAGTAATAAGACTTACCAAATGTGTGTTGCTACATCAACAACTACAAATTTTTCTAAATATTTTTCTTTTGTAACAACAGTTCTAAGGTTTTGTTTGGTTTGAGTTTATTTTTTTGTTTTGTTTTTGGGGGTGGAGTGTTTGTTTACTGACTGCTTTTGGGTTTTGTTTTGACTCTTAAAATCAAACTAGGGCTTCATACATGCTGGGTAAATACTCCACCAGTCTTATACCCATCGCCCAAATTACTTCTACAAAAGCATAAAATATATTGGCACAAATGAAAATAGTCCTGGAAGTTCAACTAACCTTAATTTAGCCCTTTAACAAAAAGAACTAATATTTTGCCTGGGTGTACAACTTAAACTATTTCAACAGGAAGTGATATCCTCCCATGCCTCTGTATTGACCCTGTGTCAGTCATCTGGAGTGTTTTCAGATGCTCTTCCTGTACAGATACGAGGTCATGTATCTAGCGCAGAAATTCTTAATCTATGGGTCACGCGACCCCTCTGACGAGTTGAGTGATCCTTTCACAGGGGTCGAATATCAGATATCTTGTATATCAGATGTTTATGATTCATAACAGTAGCAAAATTACAGTTATAAAGCAGGAACAAAATTTTGTGGTTGGGGGTCACAACAACATGAGGAACTGTATTAAAGGGTTGCAGGGTTAGGAAAATTGAAAACTACTGGTAAAAGGGGTAGAGGTATAAAAATCAGGGTGGAGCACATCCTTAGCACTTGTGAGCCCTAGCTAGCATCAGCCCCCAATAAAAGTGAATTGATGTTAACATTTCCTCTTAGGAAATGGACAGATTTTATTAATTTTTCACAATTATAAAATATATACTTACCCATATATACAGGTGTTCTAAAAGATTTGCTGGCTCAGCAAGTAAAGCTAACAAGCCCAACAACCTGAGTTGAAACCCAGGACCTACATAGTGGAAAGAGAGACCCTCCCCCATGTTATCCTCTCAGACCTCCACACGACTGTGTGTGCACCTGTACACACACACACACACACACACACACACACACACACACACACACACACACGATAATTAAGTGTAATAAAGTAAAAAGAATTGTTGGGCCAAATGAGTTGCAGTTTCCAAATAGATCTAGACATTTTGCTGTCACAGTGTTTGATAAGTATCTTTGTCTTTTGTAAAATGATCCTGCCTCAGTTTCCCTAGCTGAGACCACAGGGGTGTGACCACATACCTAGCCATAGTCAGATATTTTCAACTGTGAAAATATATTTCTACTTGAGGTTAATGTCATAAGTATCCATACCAGTATAACTTCAACATCTCTGGTTCTTTTATCTTTCCTTATGGTCATTACTGGTGCTAGCTTTTGAATTTTTGTCATTTTAGATATTGAAGTAGCTTGCTATGGTTATGAGGGAATTGATGCTGTGAAAGAAGCCCTGAGAGCAGGTTTGAATTGTTCTACAGAAACCATGCCCATCAAGGTAAGATGCATTTTATCCCACCTTGCTCATCAGAACCTTGCAGTTGACCTGTGTGCTGGCAGTTGAACCCAGAGCCACTGAGTTATATTCCCAGTCTCTTTGTTTTCTTCTTCTCTCCTCCTCCTCCTCCTGTCTCTGTCTGTCTCTCTCTCTCTCTCTCTCTCTCTCTCTCTCTCTCAGTTGGTCTTACTGGATAGGAAATTAAATCTCGGTGGTAAAGTGCTAGCCTGGCATATTCAGTGCCCAGAGTTTAATTTCCAACACCAAAAAAAAAAAAAAAAAAAAACAAACCAAAAAAAAAGGTAGCATGGGGATTAGAGAACTACCTCAGAGGTTAAGAGCTCTTGCAAAGCCGGGCGGTGGTGGCGCATGCCTTTAATCCCAGCACTCCGGAGGCAGAGCCAGGCGGATCTCTGTGAGTTCAAGGCCAGCCTGGGCTACCAAGTGAGTTCCAGGAAAGGCGCAAAGCTACACAGAGAAACCCTGTCTCGAAAAACCAAAAAAAAAAAAAAGCTCTTGCAAAAGATCTGAGTTGAGTTCCAGCCCTAGAGGATCTGACACCGCAGCTACCCATATACCACACACATGGCAGACACGGACACAGAATTTAAAGTTGTTGGGGTTTTTTGGGTTTTGTTTAATGTAAACTGGGATTTTGCCTGTCGTCTGTGTGAAGGTGTCGGATCCCCTGAAACTGGAGTTACAGACAATTGTAAACTGCCGTGTGGGTGCTGGGAATTGAATCTGGGTCCTTTGGAGGAGTGACCAGAACTTGTAGCATGAATCTTAAAGAGTCTTATTAATAAAATCAAACCTGAGCCAGGTATTGGGGTGAACACTGGAAGGTCAGAGAGACAGATCAAGCCACAGCTAACCTCACCTGGCCAACTTCTCAGCTGGTCCTGTTTCCTCAGACTGGAAGCCTCTATGTCCTCATATCCAAATGAGTCTCAGCTGAACTGCTGCTAGAAGCCTGAATGCTTAACCAGGCCAAATGCCTCTCCAGGGCAAATGCCTCGAGTTTCTGGTCCTCACGCCTTATATACCTTTCTCCTTTCTACCACCACTCCCTGGGATTAAAGACTGGTTTACTGGGATTAAAGGTGTGTGTCACCACGCCTGGCCATTTCCAATGTGGCCTTGAACTCACAGAGATCCAGAGGGATTTCTGTCTCTGGAATGCTAGGATTAAAGGCGTATGCTACCACTGCCTATCCTCATGTTTAATATTGTGGCTGTTCTGTCTGACCCCAGATAAGTTTATTAAGGTACACAATATTTTGGGGAACACAATACCACCACAAGAACACTTAACCACTGAGCCATCTCTCCAGCCCCTACAGACACATAAGTTAAAAAATAGGGGTGGGGGTGGGAGGTGTGCAAAAACCTGTCATATCTCATTTCTAAAATCTTTTCCCCCCTCTCAGAGTTGACTAGTCTCTTGGTGATATTTCTGGTCAGTTTGCAACTATGGCTTTTGTTGGTACTACCGTGACAGTGAAGGGGATGGGTTCCTATTGTGAGTGGACCAGCAGTATTCAGTCTCTTTACAGTAAGGGCTTGCAGTGCCCACATTGTTGATGGCACCTTGAGAAGGGTAACATTTCCTCAGCAACATACGTTCCCATTTGATGAAGTTTGCCTAACTGGACAGTCGTTACTCAGAGTTTCTTTGTTTAAGATTTATTTATTGTCAGGCACGGTGGCACACACCTTTAATCCTAGTACTTGGGAGGCAGATCTGTGAGTTCAAGGCCAGCCTCGTCTACATAGTGTGAGACTTTGTCTTGAAAGGGGGAGAAAATATTTATTATTTTATTTTATGTGTGTTTGCCTGCATATATGTACTGTGTCCATGCCTGATGCCCACAGAGACCAGAAGAGGGCATCAGATCTTCTAGAACTGAAGTTACACATGGTTGCGAGTCGCTGTGTGGATGCTGAGAACCGAACTGGGACCCTCTGCAAGAGTAACAAGTGCACTTAACCGCTGAACCATCTTTCCAGTCCCAATTACCTGTTATTCTGATGACAGTCACCCACAACACTCAATAGTTATAATTCTTCATATTCAGTATTGCAATGAACTATTTCTATGAACTGGATTAGATCATTGTATCAATGGTCTGTTGCTGTATATGATAGTTGGTGTTAATTTACAGCTTGACAGATTTAGAATCCGTCTGGGCATGTCTGTGCAGGGTTGGCTTAATTATGTCAGTTGAGGTACACTGACCCACCCACTGTGGATGACGCCATTCTCTGAATGGGATCATGGACTGTATAAATGGAGAGGGAACTGAAGAGCTGGGTGCATGCATTCATTTCTGTCTTCTGACTTCAGACATAGCATGACTACCTGCTTTAGATTCCCACTGCCTTGATTTTCCACCATGATGGACTGTGCCTTAAATTATGAGCTAAAATAAATCCTTTCTCCCATAAATTGCTTTTGTTAGAGTATTTTTTATCAACTCAATGAGAAAAAAATAAAGAGACTGTATTAATAAACTGATCTAGAAAACTGGGAGGCAAGTTGAGATGATTCCTTCATGCAGCAAATGAATAAAACAATTCTTGAATGTCCTGGGTGTGTATATTCATCGCTTTATTTCTGTCTTTCTCCTTTAGATTAACCTCATAGCTCCACCCCGGTATGTGATGACGACGACGACCCTGGAGAGAACAGAAGGCCTCTCTGTTCTCAATCAGGCTATGGCAGTCATCAAGGAGAAGATCGAGGAGAAGAGGGGTGTGTTCAATGTGCAGATGAAGGTGAGATTTGTGGCTTAGTTTTCACTTTGTTCTTAATGCTTTAGCTTTGTTTATTGCTCTTGATACAGGATCCCCTGTAGTCCAGGCTGGTCTCTAGCTCACTGTGTAGTGGAGGCTAGCCTTGCACTCCCTGATGACTGCCTATTTATTTAATTTTCTTTTTAGTGTGTGTGCCCAGATATGCTGACCCATGGGTGCACATAGGAAGGCCAGAGGTCAGTGTCAGACATCCTCTGTGTGTTTGGTGAGACTCACTGAACCTGAAGCTCAGGATCCATCTGTCTTCACTTCCCTAGCTCTAGGTTACAGATACACAACACTGTGTCCAGCTTTTTGTGTGGCTGCTAGGGTTTGAACATCAGTCCTCATACTTGTGCAGAGAGCACTTTACCCACTTAGCTACCTTTTCAGCCTCTTAGTGCTTTTTAAAATGTCAGATGTGGGGCCAGCAAAATGGCTCAGTACTAAAAGGCCCTCGCTGCCAAGCCTGATGACCTGAATTTGGTCTCCAGGACCCAAATGTTAGAAGAAGAAAACTAACTACCAAAAGTTGTCTTCTCAACTTCAAAAGCACACCATGGCCTCCATTCCCACACACATAAATAAGTAAAGGCGTTGTTGTTGTATCAGATGAGTTGAATATAATGGGAACTGAGACCAGGATGATTGCCTGAAGTTCAGAGGCAACCTTGTCAACATACTGAGGCTACCTGCCCAGTCAGATATAGTTGGGAATAAAAAAGTATTAAGTGTAAAGTCATCATTGGTACAGAGTATTCCTAAAAGGGGTTTTGTTGGTAGTAAGAACTATTAGCACTAGACTGTCATATAGTTGGACAGACATTTGAGCCAGTGGTATTAGGGTTTTTCCCCTCAGGGAGAAAAACAGACAGTGAAAAATTTGCTAGGCATAGTGACACAAACCTAATTTCAGCACTGGGAGGCAGAGGCAGGAGGAGGCTTCATCTGTATAAGGAGGCCCTGTCTCAAACAGAGTAATCTTGTGTTCCCTCATCTCAATATAAACAGAACCTAATTTCCATATGCTGTTTATCTGTGTGTCTAGAATGAATCCTTCTCTGAGGAAGAATAATAATTTATCTTGAGCCCAGAATATCCATTTTTTAAAGAAACAGGACAATGGTAGTTCTCTGTTGTGATCACTGAATTCATGTTTTCAGTTTAGCTTATTAAAATGACAGAAAGTACTATTCCACTGGAGTGTGCACTCTTTCCTTGTACCATCTTGTCTTGTACTTTAACTTTCAGCTAATAGAACTTATTCACTGGTAAGTCAACAAGGGTATGACTGAATTAGTAGACATTAAAGTGCTTTTAAAGTTAAATTTTAAACTTTAAAAGTGATACTGTTGAAATCCAATCTGCTCTGCTGTTTATTTCATTTTGAAATTATGCCTCTTCCACAGCCCAAAGTGGTCACAGATACAGATGAGACTGAACTTGCAAGGCAGCTGGAACGGCTTGAGAGAGAAAATGCAGAAGTAGATGGAGATGATGATGCAGAAGAAATGGAGGCCAAAGCTGAAGACTAGCCTTGTGGAAATCAGTCCAATTCAAGGAATACGATGCAGCCTTCCTGGCTGTAAACCCTAGACTTGAAAGTTTTCCAGTATTGAAAACTTCAAAGCTGAATATTTTTATTTCCAAGTATTTAAGTATTCAACACAAGAATCTAAATGCTCCCTCATGTCAGCTGTTTTCACGGAGATGCTCTAACACCACGCATTTTTAAGGGAGTGACTTGATTTGACCGGAGACAGATCTTAAAGAGCAGTCCTAAAATGGGGCTTTCGGTTTCCATTTCTGATGTCTCTGGATTGGCACTCTTATGGTTCAGTGTCTCCATGAGATTTACCAGGGGCACCTAACATAAACAGTCCAAACTTTCTATATAAAATGTATTCAAGAAAATTCAAATAAATTTCTGGGATATTTAACTTTAGGCTTCTTCCTTCTTGTCAGCAGTGAAAGCCAGTCTGAATGCTCAGACCCTGATTATTTTTCTGTGTGAGAAGTAAAAGGGCAAGTAATCAAGTGACCTTTGCATTAAGACTTCAAAAAGAAAGTATAGTAAAGCAGCTGGAAATTTAACCATAGTGAATTTGGTCCCGAGTAGAGAACAATCTTGAAATTCAATTAAAGAATTATGTGGCTGTTAACCTGTTTGAGACCAATGACAACTTGTATGAGAGAAGTCATCACACCTGTTCCCTTTGGTACATACTAAACTACTTACCTTAAATTTATAATGCTAAGGGTTTTTGTAAAGTGCTGCTGCTTTGATGTAGTTTCTTTGAACAGCATCACCCAACTGAAGGGGACATTTTCCTCTTTATCTGCTAGGTGCTACCTAGATCTTTTTATATATACCAGGATCTGATTTAACACAAACTTTTTTTTAATATTCTTTTTTTTACCTTCACAAACTAGTTAACTTTAAAGGTTGACGTGCAAAACAAGTTTCACAAGTAACACATGAAGTTACAGCTACAGTAGTCAAATGTAGAAAATCATATAGTTTGGCATGCTTGTCTTAGGATACTTGTACTATTTATTATCTGTAGGCAAACTTAAAAACCTAGTCAATCTAGGACTAGACTGAATAGTAAGGGTTCTAGAGTTGGGTATGGTAGCATATGCTTAGGACTCTAGTACTTGGAAAGCTGAGGTAGAAAGATTCCTTGAGCCCAGAATTATTGATCAGCTTGGGCAACCATTACAGACCTGTGTCTCAAAAGGATTGGAAATTAACGTTGGGGAGATACTTTGCCACTTATGAAAGGTTGTCCCTTTGTTCAACATAGTAGTCTATTAGCTTTTTAAATCTAATGGTCTAACCTCAGGTAACCCATTTCCAAGGAATTGTGCTTGCCAGTGGGCATTACCATGTTACTGGTATTTTTATTGCTACTTCGTAATTGTAAGTTTGTTACTGTTATGAATCATAATGAAAATATTTCTGGTTTTCAATGGTCTTGGGCAACCCTCATGAAAGAGCCATTCGACCCTCAAAGGGGTCACATCCCACAGGTTGAGAACCTCTGCTCTAAAAGCATCAAGAAACAAGTTTAGGACCAAGTATGGTATTGTTCACCTTTAATTGCAGAGATTAAACTCAGGCAGATCTCTGAGTTGAAGGCCTGGCTGGTCTATATATCAAGTTACAGGCCATCCAAGACTGCATAGTAAGACCCTGTCACCAAAAAAAAAAAAAAAAAATTGCAAATGTATATATATTATATATATATATTGCAAATATATATATAAAACAGCATGGAGGTATATTATCAAAGCTTCAACTATAATCTCAGCTGTTTCAGAGACACAGGAATACTACAAATTAGAGACCAGTTTGGGCAACTGCTCTAATGATTTAGGAATATAGTTGAGTTAGCCTAGTGTGTGCCTAGCATGTCAAGACCCTGGGATCGATCCCCATTACCACAGAAGAAAAAATGCATTATCAAATATAGCAAGTGCCCTTTTCCTGGGAATTGTTTACTGAAAATTTTTATATTAAAAAAACAAAACAGAATTTAAGCCAGGCATGGTAGCGTACCCCTAGACCAGCCTGGTCTTGTATAGAACAAGTTCTAGAACAGAAGGCTACACAGAGAAACTCTGTCTCAAAACCAAACATTAAATATAGCTGGGCTCCATGATGATTTTGATCCCATCTGGGCTCTTTGGATACGTCCTACAATTGTGTAAAATGGTGACCCTAGCCAGGGGAAAGGTCAGTCCTTCACTAGCACCATGATGAAAAGAACAAACTAAGATACGTGAGGCCTAGAATACTTACCCAGCCATGGAAGACTGAACAGAATGGACAACGAAGAGAACAACTTACCATATCTTGATTCCCACCAAAGCCTTTACATGAAAAATACTAACCCTTCTGTTTTCCCTCATCTGCCTTTGATTACAGTCATACAGTCATTAATCCATACAACAAAATGAGCAATATTGAAGCTTCCTACATTAGTTGAAACTGACTAAAAAGAAATTAAACATTGTAACTGCTTTTATACAGTTTTATAGTCAAACATACCAATTCTCATGAGCATGTTCAAGTTTTGGGGTTTTGGGTTTGTGTTTTGGAGATGTTCAAGTTCTTAATGAGCTGCGGAGATGTGCCGATCTCTGCACCACTGAGCAGAAGTTACCAGTCAGCTGCATACACCAGCCATTTTTTTTTTTTTTTTTGGTCTTTGTTTTTGTTTTGCATCAAGAACAGTTAACGTGAGTAGGGATTAAAGAAGTTGTAGTACCTTGCCAGCTTTACTGCTGTGTCTGGAGCTGACATTACCTGTTCCAGAACCCTTGAGAATCCTTCTCTCACCTGTAGGCATGGGAGGTAGGGCTGTGACAGGAAGCAGGAAGCTATCAAACCAAATGCAGCTTAATTCAGATAAGCACCTGTCAATATCCTAAAAGCAATTCTGGGTCCATTCAACCTGGAACGATGCCAAAGCAAAGAACCGGTGCTTGAAAAGGCAGTCTCTTACAGAGTAAGGATAAAGGGAAAATATGCTCTTGGGATTCCTGGCTATTCAGGGTCAGGGATTCCAGACATTAAGAGGAAATCTATTTTAAGAGAAATTTTTACTTAGGCACTTTAGAAATATCCATTCCCCTTAAATGTAAGTTATGTATTTTATCAAAGTCCAAGCCATTGTCCTTGGCAAGAATGCTAGCCATAACTTGTGCCGGATCACTGTATAAACTTAATAAAAATGTTTATATAAACACTGTATGATAGACTTTTCACTATAGGTTAACTTTCCAAATGGGGAAGTTCACTTATTTCAGTTAATGTTCATTTTCAGATCAGTCTTATGCCTTGATTTAACTTTTGCCATTTGTATCTTTGTTGTTTAGAGGGCTCCTGCACCACATCTTTCTAAATGTCCATTTTGTATAGAAAAGCTGTATTTATGCTTTTTTTTTAAATGTCTGTGACAAATTACTTCAGGAGAGTCTGTGACCTGTGTGACTTGTTATATTTGCTGTCTTTCTCTGCATAGCAAGCAGCATCTTTTGAACAGTCAGCGGTTTGCTAGCATCCCCACCTCAAAGTGAGATATGTCATCCTAGTGACAGGCCACTTGAGGTTTTCCCATAATTTTCTGTAATATATAGGGCCTTAGAGGGAGTAAACCTGTGAGGACATAAAACTGCACAAGAACTATTAAAACACGTGCCAGTTTTTTATTAATTCCAGAAATGTGAGTTGTTGAAATTGCTTAAGAGAGCTACCTTGAGACTAGAGTATTCAATATAGCAAAGCCCAGGTTAGTGTTCCAATAAAGGGATACATACTACTATGGTCCCCGAAGCCAGATTTCTGTGTGTGTGTGTGTGTGCACGCGCGCGCGCGCGTGCGCACGCATGCCCACACATGCATGTGTGTGGTTTTTCGAGACAGGGTTTCTCTGTGTAGCCCTGGCTGTCCTGGAACTCATTCTGCAGGCCAGGCTGGCCTTGAACTCACAGAGATCCACCTGCCTCTGCCTGGCAAGTGTTGGGATTAAAGGCGTGTGCCACCACTGCCTAGATTTCTCAGTCTTGAAGAGCAAAAGTCAAGATGCTGTCACCTAACAGCGATTCCAGTTTTTTCAGGTTGGAAATCAGAAGACGGAAGGAAGCCTTGCCACCACTGTCATTTGAGGAACCATCTTGAGCAGTCTCACTCCAAAGCAGTACAAAATGGATAATGTTAAAGTCTTTTCCCAGAATTGAACTAGGGCCTCAGGCAGGTCCTCTACCACTGAGCCATATCCTAAGCCCAATGTCTGTCTTGTACTCCAGTTCTCCATGAAGTCCCATCTGTATCAGCTGGTATGAATGAGGACCCTGGTCCTGTTTGTTCCCTTAGGTCATGTTAGCTTCTTGATAGCTTCAATCCACTCCGCTCGCTCAGCCTTGCTGCTGGCCTGGATGTAATAGTGTGTGTCATCCTTCGTAATCACTTTGAAGAGGTTTCCTTGGACATTCCCTTTAACTCCTACACAGGAAGAAAAAAGTATTGAATATCCATGTCAACTTCCAGCTTGAAGCTGAGCATCGAGCATTTCTACTCCCTACAACCATATGGCCTACCAGTGGTTATTCCAAACATTTGCAGCTTGCTTGCTTGCCTGCCTCTGTGTTATCCATAGACATACAGTTTCATTCACATCAAAGAATCCCATTTATGTTTAAAAAAAATAAATTGCTTCAAATTGACTTTGAGCCTCAATTTCTACATCCACAAGATAGAAATGATATGACCTTCCTACTGGGGACTGTAGAATCAGTGTGAATGGAAAATAAAAGCATGTTATTAACATGAAAACACTGTGGCTCTTAGCTGTAACGTAGGTGGAAGTTTACGGGCCATCAGCACAGAAACAATATAAAAAATAAGGCTTATTCAGTTGTATTGTTAAAACACAAGAACATTCCATATAGTGCTTTCCTTTGTTTTTAAAATGGACTTCAAAAATCATACCATTATCTTATTGAGGAAAGGCCCACTTGATTCTCAGAGCTCAGGCTCCCCCCACCTTGCCCCTCAGGGGTATTAATGACATGCAGATGAAGGTCCCAGAGATCTTTAGGCCAGAGCTGAAGCTACACCTTACCAGTAGGAACACCATTATCCTCTAGAGCAGACACAAGGGACCCACGAAGAGAAAACCCACCTACTGGCCTGTTCTCTTCCTGTGGAGGAAGAGATTGATTAGCAATTCCATGAACATACAGAAAAAGAAGATATATACTTTTCTGTAACTGACCCGCCAGACTACGTCTAAAGCCATTCCAAATTGTCTGTAATAGATGTGGCTGAACTTGGGCAAGTAACTTGTACCAGTGAGGCAGTTTGGGCCTGGTTCATGGATAGCAGCAGCACTGTCACCAAATTACCAGGTCTGGCAGAGTTGAACAACAGTCTCATCCGACACTCTACCAGAAGCCTACACTGGCTCCCTTAACCTTTGTCAACAATACACGGTTATGATGGGTTTTCCCGCACATTGGACATTGTTATGTAAGTCTCTAATCATGTGCTTGGCATGAAACAGGATGGCTTTATGGTATCTGGATGGTTAAAGAGCAACTTCACACACCAACAGCCTCAGCCTTTGGTCCCTTCTGTTAATCACTGCTAAATGTGACTCCAGCAAAGGAAAACTAAAGCAGTTGAGTAATAATGCAGAAGTGTTGACTTAGATACCAGAGGAGGGGAACAGCAAGAAGGGGCCCAGCACTGCCGGAATTTACAGCAGGCAGTCTCAAGGGGGGACTGAATTGGCCTTGAGAAGCAGGTCTTGGGTACTGGGATAGATTTAGCCCAGCAATAGAAGGGTTAAAAGCAAAGTGTGGGAGCAAATGAATAGCAAAAGGCCCTGGACTCATCAAGGGCACAAAGTAGTTGAGGTTAGATAAAGAGTTAAATGCAAAATGTGCTCATACATTTATTGATATTTTCCAAGTTTTAGAAAGGATTTGTGTGGCTGGGGATGCAGCTCAGTTTGTTAGCATGCTTGTTTAGCCTACACAGAGTTTTGGGTTCAATCTGGGATGATGGCACATGCCTGTAATCCCAGCATTCAAGTTCATCCTTGGCTACATAGTGAGTTTGAGACCAGCCAGGGCTATGTGATATGCTGTCTTTAAAAATAAAATAAAAAAGGATTTGGCCATGGTAGCAACACCACTAGGACCCATAGAGAGGTCAGTGGGTGCCTTTTGGAGGCCCAAGGGTCTGGTCCCCCAATCAGCTCTCCTTCTAGCCCTCTGCCTAGGCCTTAACCCTCCTTGTGCTTTGCAGGGAATGAGGGGGTTCCTCCATGAGGCTGAGGGGTCCTGACTGAAATTCATATCAAAGACAAGGGTGAACACCCCAACTAGAGGGCCATTTTTCTTTTGATTAGAATTATATTGACTCAGTATGAGGTGGTATTTATCAGAAACGTGGAGCAGCAACTCTTGGCTCAAAAAGTAATGTGTAAACTAAATACAATAATTTTTTTTAATGTGAAAACAGGAAGTTGGGGGAGGCAGAATTTGTAGGCCAAATGGATGAAAAGGGATAAAGAGGCTGGGAGCACCATGTTGGAGTTCTCCCTCACTCCCCTTGACCACAGAGCAGGTTTTGGGGAAAGTAAAAGGTGCTTTTTCTCAGGGGAAATGGGCACAGAAGACCCCACCCTGAGCAGACAACTATACGACAGAGCAGTGCGGCCTGCAAGGAACCATGGTGGCATGTGAGAGAGGGCACACAGCAGCTGCCCACTCTACTTCAGACTCTGGAAGCAGCACAGCCCCAAGGGATGGGTCACTTACGGTGGAAGGGTCATGGGTCACTCACTTTGGAAGGGTCATGGGTCACTCTGGAAGGATCATGGGTCACTCACTTTGGAAGGGACATGGGTCACTCACTTTGGAAGGGTCATGGGTCACTCACTTTGGAAGGGACATTGGTCACTCACTTTGGAAGGGTCATGGGTCACTCATGTTGGAAGGGTCATGGGTCACTCTGGAAGGGTCATGGGGCACTCACGTTGGAAGAGTCATGGGTCACTAATGTTGGAAGGGTTATGGGTCACTCACTTTGGAAGGGTCATAATAATGCAGGAAAGCTGGGTCCTTCCTCAGAACAAATCGGCGCACCTTCCAGTTTTTCCTCTTATGTCCCTGTAGGAAGAAAAGGGTTCACGTTGGTCACAGCTCTACATTTCCTTCCCTTTCCCATGCATCCTTCTCACAAAACCCCCAACAAGCCAGCCTGCTCCAATGGGACTACATTCTAAGGACAGTTTGCAAGAAAACTCATGGATTACAGTGATGTGATCCCTGCTTAGTGGTGCCTCAGCAAAAACAGCACATTACTTGACAGAGAGCTAAAGTCAGCACTGACAGAAAGGGAGCACCTTACCCCAACACTCAGGAATGAACGGACTAAGGAGGAGGCTGGGGCTCAGTGGTAGGGTTGTTAGCCAAGCAACCACAAGACCCTGAGTTCAATCCCCATCACTGAACAGCAACAAAGAGGTGAGGGGGATGGAGAGGTGGCTCATTGGTTAAGAGCATTTGCTGCTCTTGAAGAGGACCCAGGATCAGTTCCCAGCACCCACATGGTGGCTCACAACCATCAGTTCCAGAAGATTCTCTCTTCTGGTCTCTACAGGTATTGCACACACATACACACAGACAAAACACCCATTTGCACAACAATATTTTAAATAATATTATATAATTTTTAATTAATTTTAAAGGAGGAGGACAAACATCAACTGGATCAGCAGTTCACAGGTCACATTGCACTCAAGGCCACCAACATTTTAAGGGTCAATTTGATCCAAAAACAAATTGATCTTATAACTACATGTATATTTGTGCATTTTATGTGTACACACAGAGGAAATCTACATTGATTTACATTCTATGTTACATTACATTCTAAATCAGAAACAGGATCAATTACAGTCTATGACACAGTATATGGTAAAGTCTAAATAGTCAGGTATTAATCTGTGTGTGCAGCAGAGTGTGAAAGAAGCTTATCTGAACTACCCGAGATCATAAACCTTCCTTAGCATCTAGAGTCTCCCTCATCCCCTCTTCCATTCCTGTGGGGACCTCATTTCTTCCCTCAGTCAGGGTCCCTGTCAGGCCCAGCAGCAGCAGACCCTTGAGGTAGACCATTGCATCTACGGTAAACAAAAGCAGATGGATCCTAATGTTCACCAGGCAGGTGACGAGTATGAAACGGGGCAATAACATAGAAGTTGCTTTTGTTACTTGTGTGCAAGTTTTTTCAAAACAATTCTTGGGTCTGGTACGTGTATGTGAGAACGAGCATGTGTGGGTCTTTGATGTGCCTCTTGTGGCTGGGGAGGGGAGGTCCTGCTTCTGTGGATCCCGCTAATAATGTACTCCAGCACCCTCGGCTTCCTGCCTCCCTCTGGGCTCATTCCTGCCCCCTTCAAGTGTGATAACTATACATTGCCTCCTGCTCAAAGGCAGCCATACCTGCTTGGATAGGTAACCTTGTTTGACCACCGTGCCACTTAACTCCATGGTGCTGAGACTGATCTCTTCCTTGGAGCTTACCTTCCTCTTGTAGCTTTCAGCCTAGTGAGAAGAGAAAGACAAGGGTTTGTTACAAAGGAACCCCAGGCCCAGGCCATGGTGGCTGCAAAGCAAAGAGAATTCCTCAACACCGAAGTCGCGTGTCTCCTCAGGATGAAACTGTTCCTCATACTCTGGGCCTTCCCTAGGGCTCCAGACTCCCAACTCCCACCCTAGCCACCCCCCCCTTCCCTCCCCGTAGTGGCAAGAAGAGCCCAACCTCTAACTTACAAAAGTGTACAGGGCTGTGGAGTCATCCAGAAACTGCTCGGCCAGATCCCCAGAGCGAATAGCTCCCATGCTCCGGACCCCTACCGGCCTGAGGAAGTTCTCTTCCATGAGCATGGAGGCCAGGGTCACTCCCTCTAGACGGCTGGCTGCAAAGTTGCTGGAGATGAGCCAGTCCACCAAGGAGGAGCCTGTGTTAGCACAAGGGCAAGCACCTGTCAGACCATGGGGTAGCTAGCCTACTCAGGGGGCTTGGTCAATACCTCATTGACCTTGACCTCCTGAGAAGCCTCAGGTTCTACCTAAGAGCAGCCTGATGGCTCATATCCAATGCGCAGAGCTGTAGCCATACCCACAGGTGGCCCTCACAGGCTATCCCACTTCCTAGGAGGCAGCTCTGCCCCCGTGAGAAGCTGGTTAAGCAACTGGATGAGCTCCAGTCACCATGTGCCGGGTCTCCAACCTGGCCAGGGGACAGACAGGCTCACCCAGGAAGGTCTTCTTGTAGGTACTCCCCTGCTCCATGTTGGGACATGGCCGGATTCCACTGCTGCTGTCATGCATCTTGTCCACGATTCGACTGCACAGAAGAAAGGCAAAGGAGGGCCCCTGCTCACACTGTCTGCTCCAGGGAGGACCCAAGAATCGTGAGATAAATCACGGAGACAGTTCATGACGTAAAGCGAGGGACAGATGATGGGACACCACAGAGATGGGCTTTTGTCATAAGTCAAAATCCAATGCCCGTGGTTTTCAGACGCTCCTCTTCTTGGTCATCTAAATGTTTGAATATTTCCACACTGGGCAACTATTACTGTGGACATAAAGCCAAACAACTGTGACCGCTTAAAACTCAGAGTGTACAGAAACCCTCGCAGCTCACCACGATCTGCTCCACGTCGTCTGAACTCCTCCAGCTCTGTATCTCCCCTTTCTGAATCCACCCTATCGGCTGCTCCATGCCTGCACTCACCCTGGCTTAACAGCTATGTAGACGGTGCACACACTGGACTCCAGAGGCTGGTGTGGAGTTGTATGAGTTCAGGAACAGACTCGCATCCCATCTAGGATGGCCGTCGCAGTGCGGCTGCCTGGGAGGCTATGGGGCATCTCCATGATGGAAACACCTTTCATACATCTCTGTGGCACAGTATCACCAACACCACTGACTGGCCTTCCCTCTGCCTGATGTGGCAATTGCTGACACCAGTGAAAGATCTCTATGTACGTCCCTGGGGTGAAAGGCCCTTGAGACCTTGTTTATTACCGCTTACCTCCACTGAGCACCAGGCACAATGCATGATAGTCAATAGGCACTCAATAAATGTCTCCCTTTTCTTTTTAAAGTTGACACATAATAATTGTACATATCTGTGATGTACTCAATGATTTCTTAGGCGGTTGAATGAGGAATCCCTCCAATCAATAATGCAGCCATTACCTGCCACTGTACTGCAAATGAGACCTGTCACATACTTCTAAGCACTCTTCCTAAAATGGAATGGTGCTCTCTACTTCGTTCACTGAGATCTTATGACTTGGTAGAGACCCTAAAAGTCACATAGGAGTGAGGCACTAAGCATGGCAAGTTCCAGGCAGTCGACCCAGGTAAGCAGGACAGAGCAAACCGCTGGCCCTGAAGCACAAAGGTGGACTAGCCAAGCCTGTGTTGTACCATAGAGTTCCACCCCCCCCCCCCACCGCCCACTAAACAGACAGGAAAGGCCGCAGGGAGGCCAGACAGAGTCAGGAGCAGGCAGGTGGAGTACTCACTGCAGGCTGATGTGGGGGGGCAACTTGAAGGAGTTTTTCTGTGTGTGGAGTTGCTGGACCTTCCCCGGCTGCCCTGCGTGGATAGCCCCCGTTATCTCAAAGGCCCAGGAGTCCCTCTCTTCTCGAGAACAGGCCTCCAGGAAGTACTCAGTGGAAGTTCGGGTCTTCAGCTTAATGAGGAGCTGTGAGAAGAGACAACCAGACAAACTAATACTCAGAGGAGAACCGGGCAAGGGAATGCTGGCCGCAGGAATGACTGGGCCAGAGAGGATGCTGGGGGCCATGTATCCAGGGATGCCTGATGCCCAGCAGGTGGGGCTGTACAGATTGATTTGGATATACCCGAGACAAGGAGCTCATGGCCTCCTAAAGCAGCCTTTCCCTTCTGCACAGACGAATGCAGAGTGATTCCCAACACTGTGACTCTGACTCCTCCTTCCAGATGCACAGCCTCACTTCCTATCACAGCCCCTCTGAAGAGGGAAACTCCCAGGCTCTGCAGTCAGATGGAGCTGCACACAAACCTCTCAGCTCTGCCACTTAGCTAGGAATGCCAGGTGACCTCGGGAACCTCGCTGAGCTGCAGCCTCTCCACCTGCAAGAATACGACGCTGCCGTCTACCCCTACAGGACTGCTAACAAAGCCCCCCTCTAGCCCAAGCATCAACAAGCCATCCACTCGTTCTTCATGTGACACAGTTTCAACTCCTTCCCAAAAGGTTTGCCCTCTGCTGCATGTCCAGCCCTGAGTCAGCATTCTCAGAGAAACCCACCCAGGATGGAACGTTCTGCTCCAGGACTGGGCGGAGAGAGAAGTACCGCACTCCTGACAACCTCTGAGTGTGAGGGCTCTGAGCCGCCGATAACACAGTGGCCAGTCTTGTGGGCCACTTCTCTGTCTTCTAGCTGGACACCTGGAGGCTTTCTTAAACCAACTGCGGAATGGCACGTGTTGGCACTATTAAATGTTATGAGCAGATTAGACCCACTGCCTCCGCAGCGCTCATCTTCAGTGATGGGTATCAAAGCCAGGGGCCTCTCTAAGACACGTTCATTCTGACCATGGTTTCGCTTTCAACTTATAAATATAAGTCTTTATATTTATACATAAATATAAATTTATAAATAGCTTTCATTTAAAGCAATAGAAAACATGAAGGTAAGTCATGGTTGACTTGCTGTCCCAAGGAATATTATGGAGACATTGCACCAAATTAGGATCCATTCACCAAGCGTCATGGAAGATTGATTTGAACTCATTACTGTCCAACTGCAGTTCACCGTTTTAATGAAAAGAGTTTCAAGAGAGACTAGAAATGACAAGTGAAACCCAAACACACTTAGTAGCTCATGCACACGTGTGCACGCATGCACACACACACACACACACTCACACATACACACACACACACACACACACACACACACACACTCACACACATGATGACTTGCTCCTAGAGAACCCATTGGTTGTTCTCAATCCTTTTCAACCCGAAATAACCAAGCAAATACTACAAAATACTCATATAAATGACAAGACTCCCCATTCTTCCTAATGAGTACTAAGGGGCAGCAGGCTGAGAATCTAACCTATGAGTTCAAGGCTTCATTCACTGATACCCACAGTACCACTGAAGAAACCAGGATTTCCTCTTCAGAACCATCTGACATATCTGTCTATCTCTCTTCTTTGTCTGACATTAATTCAACAAACATACGCTATCTGTACGTACTTAGGTGTTGTATCAATCTTTTGGAGAGTGAGGTCGTTTGCATATACCAGTATTATAAGTCTCTGAAATAAAGTCAACTTTCTCTACCCCATATCCAAAGTTTTTCTGTATTTTTTTTTGGTTTTCCAAGACGAGGTTTCTCTGTGTAGCCCTGGCCATCCTGGAACTTACTCTATAGACCAGGCTGGCCTTGAACTCACAGAGATCCGCCTGCCTCTGCCTCCCAAGTGCTGGAGTTAAAAGCGTGCACCACCCAGCTCCATCCCCAGTTTTGACCAAATTATTTCCCTTGCTGCCTGTTTGTTTGAGATAGCATCTCACTGTGTTGTCTAGGCTGCCCTTAAATTCCTGAGCTCTGACACTCTTCCAGCCTCAGCCTCCTGAGTGTTGGAATTACAAGTGTGAGCTACTATGCCCAGCATCTAAAAAGATTTTTCAGCAGTCCATTCTCTCACTCAGAACCTTCAGTAGCTCCCCATTACCTCCGTCTGGCCCCAGACAACCTCCTGTCACTCCTTCGGTGAGTGTTCCCTTCTAGCCACATTGGCAGGTCTTCACCCCCAGGATCTCTATTCCTGAGGCTGTACTTGACCTAGGCAACCCCCAGCAGTGCCCTCCTCTGCAGCTCATATTTACAGCAGCATCTGGGACTCCAGATGTTTTCAATCACCGTGTGTTGCTGGTGAGTAGAACCCACTTGACAAGTGCCCTACCACTGAGTTACACTACATTCCCAGCCCCTGACTTTTTAAAAGAGAGATTTCTCTCTGTGTGTCTCTCTCTGTGTCTCTGTGTCTCTGCCTCTCTCTCTCTCTGTGTGTGTGTGTGTGTGTGTGTGTGTGTGTGTGTTTATGTGCACCACATGCATGTAGGTGCCTATAGAGGCTCAGAGGCACTAGATGCCCTGGAACTGTACTTACAGGTACTAGAGTTACAGCAGTTATGTGCTGTCTGATAGGAAGGCTAGGAACCAAATTTCTACAAGAGCAGTAAATGCTTTCAACAGCTAAGCCACCTCTTGGCCCCATTAATTTCTCTCTCTCTCTCTCTCTCTCTCTCTCTCTCTCTCTCTCTCTCCCTCTCTCCTTAATTTTTTTTTATATAGAAAGGGTACACCAGCAGCCCTGGCTACCCTGGAACTCATTATACTCATTATATAGACAAGGTTGGTCTTGAACTCACAAGAGTCTGCCTCTCTGTCTCCCAAGTGCTGGGATTAAGACACCACACCTGGACCCTGACTTTTTTTTTTTCTTTTGATGTAGGGTCAAAGCCACCCATCACTTCTGGAACATACACCCCTCAAGGATTGTAAGCCATCATACTAAACCCCAAGGCAGCATATTTTCTCACATTTTATGCCCCCTAATTTATGGTCATAGATCTTGAAGGAAACTGCAAAGAATAAAGAAAAGCTCACCTATACCTCTGCTCTCAGAGACCGCCATTGCTAACATCCAGTGTCTCCTTCTAGTCTCTGCTCCTGTTAAATTTCAGTTTCTGGTTTTGTTTTGAATTAGTGCCTGCTTCCTAGAACTCCAGGTGTTTTTAACAGATCGTCACTTTCTCAAGCCACACCACCACATGTGGAACATTGTCACATAATTATTTTATCCCAATTTTTATAGATGACGAATGAGAGCTAAAAGAGGTTTAACTATTTGCCCTGTTCATGAGACAGCCAGGATTTGAACCCAGATCATTCAGTGATAACAAAGGGGCAAGGTGACGAGAATGGGGGACCAGGATGCTCACATACCGGCCGGTTTTCATACTCCAGACAGGGGCAGGTGATGGTGCAGCCGTCGAGAAGGATCCTTCCCTTGGGTGGGGTCACTCGCCGGCCACCTTCCAGCTTGTAATACAGGAGCGTGTTCTGCCGAAGGATAAACCATCGTGCCTTCCAGTTGTGGACAATGTGGCCCTATGGACAGACAGACAGACAGGAAATCCTGGTGGTGAGGTGATGCAGGGGAGGATACTGCATCATGGAGAGGAAGCCCATGGCTTGGGCGAGCAGCATGGGCTGAGAGACAATGTACAGTGAAGAGGGGAGCAGGGATTTTGCCGGGCTCTCCTTTGCTCATCTCTTCTGAGTTGGAAGCAAAAGCCTTTGACCTTGAGCTTTTATTTCCCATTGGCCTTTGCTCATCTATAAATCTCCCCAACCAGTGGTAGGATCAAACCCAGGCCCTCTGGCGTGAGAGACAAGGGTTTTGCCTCTGAGCTATACATCCCAGAACCAGTTCAAAAAGCTTGAGAGAAACTGCAAACTATAAAGAAAGATCATTCGCCTATAATTCTTTTAGTACAAGACAGCCATTGTTAACACCTGCTAATTCCATACAGTCTTTCCACTTTTACTATGTCTGTGTGAATATATACATGTCTGTATGTACCCATTTAGACAGGGTATGTATGTATGTATGTAGACAGGGTATGTATGTGTGCATTTAGACAGGGTATGTATGTATGTATATATATATATGTATTTAGACAGGGTATGTATGTATGTATGTATGTATGTATATATGTATGTATGTAGACAGGGTATGTATGTATATATATATGTATTTAGACAGGGTATGTATGTATGTATGTATGTATGTATGTATGTATGTATGTAGACAAGGTCTAACTGTGTAACCCAGGCAGGCCTAGAACTCGTGATTCTCCTGCCCCAGGCAAGGTAGTGCACAGCTTTAATCCCAGCACTCCTGAAGCAGACAGGCAGATCTCTCTGAGTTTAAAACCAGCCTGGTCTACCTAGAGCATCCCAGGCCAGCCAGGTCCTGTCGCCAAAAATAAATAAAAATTTAAAAAGAAAATGTAGTGTGTGTGCATGTGTATATAGCTAGGGACTGAATCCAAGACATCACATGTGCAAGGTGAGTACTCCGTGAACTTACTATATCCCCAGCCCCTCATAATAGAATTCTAAAAATTATCATAAATGATTCTTTTGTGGGTGTGGTGATGGTGGTGGTGGAAATCAACCCGGAGTCTCAGAGATGCTAGGCAAGCATGCCACCATTGCATTGTACTCTCTAAAACAGTCTGGTTTTGTTTTGGAGGGACAGCAGGGTCTTGCCCAGGCTGGATTTGGACCTGTGATCCTCCAGCCTCAGCATTCTGAGTTCTGGGATTATGGGCATGTATTATACTACCCAGAGAGGATGTGTTATTTTTATAATGGTAAAAAAAAATTAAATTCAAATAGGCAAAACATCTTGATGAGCTATTTAGGTTGGGCAGATGAGGAAGGCAGGCAGGTGAGCGTGAGCACAAAACCACTGTCGGGCTTGGGATGTAACCTGGCGGTGGAGCCCTTGCCTAGTCCTCATGAGGTCTTAGGTGTTCGTCCCAGCACCAAAACCATTGCACTGCTTCCTCTTTGGATGCATCTGCATGGCCCTACATGACTTGGGCACTGGGTCCGGCGGGGCAGGAGGAGGAAGCGATGGGTTCCTGGTAGGCAAAGGTCTCCTATTCTACGTCACAGTTTGACATTCAGACCATGAGGAATTTTAAGCAGAGGCATAACAAGTTTGGGGTCTTAGGTTGAAAAGGTCACTCCGGAGTTGGGGATGTGACCCAGCTGGGATAGTGCTTGCCTAACACAAATAAAGTCCTTGGTTCAATCTCCAGTACTGTGTAAGCTGGGTCTGGGGGCACTAGCCTGTGCTCGGGGTGGAGGAAGGAGGATTCAGAAGTTTAAAGTCATCCTCAGCTACATAGTGATTTCAAAGCCATCCTGGAATAGAGACTGTCTAAAAATCAATCAATCATCAGTCACTCTGATAAGACATAGTGGCACATTAATCTGTAATTGCACCTGAGACAGGAGGATCACAAATTTGAGGCTACTCAGTGAGACCCTGCCTCAACGAAACAATCATTCTGACCACAGTATGTTGGAACAAGTGAATGAAACCATAAGACTGTAGTGGGGACCTCACCAGGAGGCCTCTGGAAGAGTCTCAGACCTCGAAGAAAACCATCGGTGTTCCTGCTCTGTAGATAAGCCTCAGTGCACACAGGCGAAGTGAGTCTAGGTCCAAATAAACCCAGCCCCAACCCCTCCACCTTGGCACGGGTCCCCACGCATGGAGAAGCCTCTCTCTTCAGGCCTCTTGTCTGTAAGCCACTGGTTGGGGCCGAGGCCAGCTCCTTTAGTGGACGGGAGGGACCTCATGAGGTGGGGGCCAGCATCTCAGGGTTGTACTAAGGAAGCACAGAATGTAACAGCTAGAGACACTCTTTAAGGAGATACTGTACTCCCTAACTTTAATGATGAGGAAACAGCCAGGC
>CABHPQ010150260.1:0-13777 GCA_902168405.1 Peromyscus aztecus
TTTTATGAACCCTTAGTGGCAGAGGGGACCGCAGGGGACTGGGACCCGACTACTTCTTGTATACCTGGCACCAGGTACAGAGTATGTGCTGAATAATTGTATTCCCTGTAGACAAGATTTAACAAAAGTCTGAGAAGACCTGGCATGGCTTGAAAAGAACCAGTGCCCTTTGGCCTCTTTTCCCTGGCTCCCTAGCACTCAGTCTGAACACTCTTGGGGTTGATCTTCCTATGACCAGTGTCAGGCAAGCTCCTTTCCTTTTGACCACAGAGTAAACTCTAAGCTTGAGTCTGTGTCTTTTTTGTTATACTAAGTATTTATAGAACACTTACACCTTTAAGACTTAACATTCATTTATTTTAACAATGTCCCAGGTACCGATCTAGGCACCAAATAGATCAGTGAACATAATAGACATATTCCTGTCCACTGGTGAGGTCAGGATGATCAACAACAAGAAGAAATGATAGCTAGACCTGGTGCTGTAAAAGGCAGGAGGAGCTCAGTTTCAAGGCTAGAGTGAGTTCCAGACAAGCCTCAGCAACTTACTGAGACTCAGTTGTAGAGGGGTTGTTTAACATGTAGAAGGCCCTAGATTTAATCTAGAGTGAGATTATGTATATGTGTGTATATATATATTTATATATATATATATATGAAGAAAATATGGCAAAGAAGTAAAGCCAGACATGGTGGTACTTGCCTGGGATGCCAGCACTTGGGAGGTGAAGGCCAAAGGACTAGGAGTTAAGATCAGTGTGGTCTACACAGTGAATTCGAGGCCAGTCTGGGCTACATGAGACCCTGTCCCTAAGGAGCCAGGTGAGGTCATGTAGCCAAGCTCATTTCAGGAAGACAACAGCAACAGCTATAAAACCAAGTACATGTCTGTCAGACTGAAAGGACAACAAGGAGAATGGTGTGAGAATAAAGCGGCAGAAGGAGGGATAGGTGACCAGAGATAGGATGAGAGAAAGGGAACTGAAAAGGAAAAAACCACTTTAGACAGGAACTTACTGCCTAGTCCAGGCTGGCCTCAGACTTACTGTCCCTACAGAGTGCTGGGACGACAAGTGTACACCGTGCAGGGTCTCATTGTGAAGCACACCCTGGTGTGATATTCAGGGCGGTCCATTGAGAAGTGTTAACCCCGACACCTGGACAGGGAAGGCTTTGGAAGGGTTTGCTGGCAAAGGGGAACCATTACAAAGAAGTAACCTAGTTTATATTTTGACAGCAGCACAATATTTTAAGGAGTAAATGCAGGGAGACTGAGATAGAAACAGGAATACTTTGTTAGGGGCTTTTAGAGTTCAGCAGGTGACAGATAATGGTCACCTGGGCCAAAAAGGGTCTGGTTGATCTGCCTGGTTCATTTTGAAACAGTGCTGGGATCAAACCCAGGCCCTTGTGCATGACCAGTACTCTACCACTGAGCCACATCCTCCAGCCCTTACCTGGTGGATGTGATTCAAGGGTCCAGACAGGAATGAGTTGTGCTGGCTGTGGTGACACATGCCTATAGTCTCAGCACCTGGGAGGTATAGATAGCAGTATCAGGAGTTCAAGTTCATCGTCGGCTATTTGTGGCGTAGGAGGCCAGCCTGGGCTACAAGAGGCCCTACTTAAAAAAAAAAAAAAGTCAGGTGGTGATGGCCCACACCTTTAATCCTAGCACCCAGGAGGCAAAGGCAGGCAGATCTCTGAATTTGAGGCCAGCCTGGTTTACAGAGCAAATTCCAGGTGAGCCAGAGATACACAGAGAAACTCTGCCTGGGAGGAAAAAGAAAAAAGGAAAAAAAAAAGGAAAACAAAAAACTGGTGTGGAGATGTAGCTCAGTTTTTAAGAGTATTTTCCTAGCAGACACAAAGCCCTAAGTTCCATCCCCAGCACCACAAAAACTGGCTATGGAGGTGTATGTCTATAATCCCAGCATTAGGAGAGTAAAGACAGAAGGATCCGGAGTCAAGGCTGTCTTTTGTTACAGAGTTTGAGACTAGGCTAGGCTACAGAAATCCTGTCCCCAAAAGTAAGACAAAACAAAACAAATTGTCACTAGTCACGGCAACGCGTGCGTATAATCCCAGTGCTTGAGAAGCAGAAGCGGAGGGCGGGTGTGTTGAATGCCTTTAATCCTGGCATTTGGGAGGCAGAGGCAGGTGGATCTCTGTGAGTTCGAGGCCAGCCAGGTCTACAAAGTGAGTTCCAGGACAGCGAGGACTACACACAAAAACCCTGTCTTGAAAAACCAAAAATAAAATTAAATTCTAAAAAAAGAGAGAAGAAGAAGAAAAGAAAGGCAGAAGCAGGAAGCTGGAATTAGAAGTATCTGGGCTACATAGTGAGCCCCTGTGTCCAAAATAAATAAATAAATAAATAAATGGACAAACCAAGTTACTGGGTGATAGCATTGCTTTCAAGATGAGCGGAAGTTGAAGCAAGTAGAGAGGGAGCTCAGGTTTAGGTTTTGAATTGTTTTTCTTCTTGCCCCATCCCACTACCAGTGGCTCCATCTCTCCACCCTGGGGTGGCATCCTTCCAGGGACAGGAGTTGGAATTCCAGTATGGCCGAGGAGAAGAAGCTGAAACTCAGCAATACTGTGTTGCCCTCTGAGTCCATGAAGGTGGTGGCAGAATCCATGGGCATTGCTCAGATTCAGGAGGAGACTTGCCAACTACTGACAGATGAGGTCAGCTACCGCATCAAGGAGATTGCCCAGGTAACCCTTCTGACCAGCCTTGCTTTGTGTTAAAGATTCAGCTTACTGCCGGGCGGTGGTGGCACACGCCTTTAATCCCAGCACTCGGGAGGCAGAGGCAGGCGGATCTCTGTGAGTTCGAGGCCAGCCTACGCTACAGAGTGAGTTCCAGGAAAGGCACAAAGCTACACAGAGAAACCCTGTCTCGAAAAACCAAAAAAAGGATTCAGCTTACTATGTAACTAAGAATAACCCTGAACTTCTGATCCTCCTGCCTCCGCCTCCCTCTGCTAGGATTGCAGGATGTCCTACCATGCTGTTTTTGTGATGCTGGGCATTGAACTCGGGTCCCTGTGCATGCTGGGCAAGTGCTTTACCCCCTGAGCTATATTCCTCAGGGTCTTAGAACACCTCTTCTCCTCCCAACCCCTAGGATGCTTTGAAGTTCATGCACATGGGGAAGCGGCAGAAGCTCACTACCAGTGACATTGACTATGCATTGAAGTTAAAGAACGTGGAGGTGATTTGGAGGGACTAGGAGGGGACAGGAGGCTTGGGGGGGGGAGGGGGACACGGGACACAATGCACATGCAGCCATGCCTCCCTTGGCCGCTTCTCATGTCTTTCTCTGTCTCCCCTGATACAGCCACTGTATGGCTTCCATGCTCAGGAATTCATCCCTTTCCGGTTTGCCTCTGGTGGGGGCCGGGAGCTTTACTTCTATGAGGAGAAGGAAGTGGACCTGAGTGATATCATCAACACCCCTCTGCCTCGGGTGCCTCTGGATGTCTGCCTCAAAGGTGGAGGGAGGGTAGAGCTGGGTGTGCGGGGAGGAGGGAAAGGAGGCATGTGATTGGGGGGAACCTCACAAGTGAAGAAACAAAGAAACATCTAATGTGAGATCCCTGGTGAATGGCAAGAAGGGGACCGGGAAGGAACACACACCTTCCTTCGTATGGGGTGACACCGCAGTGTCCATGCCCAGTAACTCAGCTTGACATCTTCCTTACAGCACATTGGCTGAGCATTGAAGGCTGCCAGCCAGCTATACCAGAGAATCCACCCCCAGGTAACATTTTCCATGGCCAGAGCCAAGCCTCCTTATTCTCCCCCCTCATCCCTGGTCCTGTGGGGCTCCTCCACCTTCTCACCACTCCTCCTGTGACCACTTTCCCACAGCTCCCAAAGAGCAGCAGAAGGCTGAGGCCACAGAACCCCTGAAGTCAGCAAAGCCAGGCCAAGAAGAAGATGGACCCCTGAAAGGCAAAGGTCAAGGGGCAGCTGCAGCTGATGGCAAAGGTCAGGATTCAGGCCAGGCCTCTCCCTGCTCTTATCCCAAAGCCAGATGGTCCTCAGTGAAGTAGATAAAGTCAGAGACAAAGGAATCCCAGAAAGGCCTAGAAGGCTAGAGAAGGGCTACATGTTGCGGTGAGGGTTTGCCCTGTACAGAAGCCTCTTCTGGAGCTTGCTTTTTTAGTACATGTGTACACAGTACACATGTGTATGTGTGTTTCTGTGTCAGGCGCAGGTGTGTGTGACCAGAGGATCATCTTAGCTACCAGTCCTCATGTGTGATCTACCTCCCTTTTTTTTTTTTTTTTTTTTTTGAGACAGGGTCTCAGTGGCCTGGAAATCTTCAGTTAGGCTAGGCTGACCAGCCAGCAAGCCCCAGGGATCCTCCTGTCTCCGTTTTCCCCAGCACTGAGATTACAAGTGTGCACCCAGCTCTTATGTGACAAGCACTCTACTGACTGAGCCATCTCCCCAGCCTGAGTTCTCTTTCTCAAGCCTGTCTCCCCAATTCACACAGGAAAAGAGAAGAAAGCACCTCCTTTGCTGGAGGGAGCCCCTTTCCGCCTGAAGCCCCGCAGCATCCATGAGCTGTCTGTGGAACAGCAGCTGTATTACAAAGAGATCACAGAAGCCTGTGTAGGATCCTGTGAGGCCAAGAGAGCGGTAAGCCTGCCCTCTGGCCTGCCTTCGCACCGGGGGAGACTCCTGGAACAGCGGTAGTTTTCCTACAGTAAATGGTCTGCCTGACTCATTGCCCCCTCCAACAGGAAGCTCTGCAGAGCATTGCCACCGACCCGGGGCTCTATCAGATGCTACCACGGTTCAGTACCTTCATCTCTGAGGGGGTGAGAGAACTGGGAAAGGCCAGACCCAGGATGAGGCTCCAAGGAAGGGGGTTGGCAAGGGGAGTCCATCTGAGGGGTCTCTCTGCCCCTCCCCCAATTTTCCCTTTCCTAGGTCCGTGTAAATGTAGTCCAGAATAACCTGGCCTTGCTCATCTACCTGATGCGCATGGTGAAGGCCCTGATGGACAACCCCACGCTGTATCTAGAGAAATATGTGAGTGGTCTCGCCTACCTCCTGTCTTTTCCAAGGTCAGGTCCCTTCTGCTGACCGCACCACAGGAGATCAGGTATCAGAACTGGCTTATGTTGCCTGGTCTCCCTCAGGTGCACGAGCTGATTCCAGCAGTCATGACGTGCATTGTGAGCAGACAGCTGTGCCTACGGCCAGATGTGGACAATCACTGGGCACTCCGGGATTTTGCTGCCCGTCTAGTGGCCCAGATCTGTAAGCATTTCAGCACAACCACCAATAACATCCAGTCCCGGATCACCAAGACCTTTACCAAGGTGAGTGCCAAAAATGTATCAGATGAATCAGATGATGCAAATCACCTCTCCAGGGTTATCCCCAAGAAAGAAAGAACTTCACCCACCTGGCAGTGGAAAGATACCCAGAACATGGGGCAAAGACTGGAGCCAGGGAGACTGGGTCCAAGGGTCTTGATTGAACCTGTCTTAATGCTTTATAAGTGTTTATAGGTGATGTCAGTCCTTAGCAATTAGTCTTTCCTTTTTTGAAACAGGGTGTCATGCATCCCAGGCAAGCCCTAACCCTGACCCTCTAACTCTAACCCTAAATTAAACTCTGTGTAACTGAGGATGGCTTTGAACCTTTTTTGCGGGGGAGGGGAGTTTGAGACAGGGTTTCTCTGTTGTAGCCCTGGCTGTCCTGGAACTAGCTCTGCAGACCAGGCTGGCCTCGAACTCATAGAAATCTACCTGCCTCCCAAGTGCTAGGATTAATGGCATGTGCCACCACTGCCTGGCAGCTTTGAACTTCTAATCTTCCTGTCTCTACCTCCTATGTACCAGGATTACAGGCATGTACCACCAGGTCTAGTTTAGCAGTTAGCCTTTCCAAACCTTTTCATCTGGGTTTTTCTTCTTTCTCTGCAGAGTTGGGTAGATGAGAAGACTCCATGGACAACTCGATATGGCTCCATTGCAGGCCTGGCAGAGCTGGGACATGATGTCAGTGTCCAGAGGGTAGAGCTGGGAGAGGGGCATTTACATGTGGGGTGGAAGAGACCTCTGGTGACCTTCAGTCTGGCTTCTCCCCTTCCTTCCTTCCCACCAGGTGATTAAGACGCTGATTCTGCCAAGGCTGCAGCAGGAAGGGGAACGGATCCGCAGTGTCCTGGATGGGCCTGTGCTGAGCAATATTGACCGTATCGGAGCAGACCATGTGCAGAGCCTTCTCCTGGTGACGAACCCCCACCATACCCCCGCTTCTTCCCAGGAGCTCCACTCCTAGCTCCCACAAACACAGCTACAGTGTTTAGCAAGCACGAGGCACATCTTAACCCTTACTCTTCAGAGGCCAGCACTGTGGTGTGCATGAAAAGCTCGGCACAAACAGGAACAGGGGCCTTAACAGTCACTAACTTCTGGACTGCACTGCCCTCACCCTACACAAGGCACATGAACACCCCGTCTATGTCATCACTAGATTCAGCAAATCCTGTTCATACCAGCCGATCCATATGGAAGGAAACAGTGTGTTTTTTATTTGTTGACTCTTACAGATGGGGTCTTGCCTTGGCTAGTCTGGAACTTGTGAGGTAGACCATGCTGGCCCTGTGGCAATCCTGCTGCCTCTGCTTTCTTGAGTGCTGAGATTACAGCAATGCACCACCACACCCACTGAGATCATCCTTTTTATTTTTACAAGTTTTTTGTATGTTTGTATGAATGGACACTGTGTGCACAGATGCCCACAAGCCAGAGGAAGGCAGCAAATCTGGAACTGGAGTTCCAGGTGGTTGTGAGCAAGCAACCTCTGGAAGAGCAAGTGCTCTAAACCTCTCCAGTCCCCCTTTCCCTTTTTGCCTGTGTGCTGCTGGGAATTGAACCTAGGGCCACGTGCATGTTTCAAAGCACTCTACCTCTGAGCTAGAGTCTCCTTGGCCCTCTTTTTTTTTCATTTTGAGACAGTCCAACTGTCAGGCTAGCCTTGAAGTTCTCTTTGTAGCTCTGGCTAGCCTGGAACTCAGTGGTCCTCCTGCTTCAGCGTGAGTGCTGGGACTACCAGCATGAACCACCACACCCAGCTCAGACACGTTCCTAATGGAAGAATAGCTTCATCACAGCCTCCAGCAATAGCAGTGGGTGAGCTCCTCTCACATTTGCTGCAGAGTACCAGCCCTCACTTTGCCTTCTCTGCAGAAACACTGTGCACCGGTACTGGCGAAGCTGCGCCCTCCACCTGACAATCAGGATGCCTACCGGGGGGAATTTGGGTCCCTTGGGCCCCTTCTCTGCTCCCATGTGGTGAAGGCCAGGGCCCAGGCTGCTCTACAAGCTCAGCAGGTCAACAGGACCACACTCACCATCACACAGGTCAGCCGCTGAGGGAGGAGGCCGACAGGAAATGGGCAGGTTTGGGACAGGACTTGCCACCACCAGCAGTCTCAGGGAGCCTCACCCTACTGCCACCCCCAATGAAGAGCTAAGAGCAAGTGCAACCTAGGTCTGCCTTCAATGTTGACATTTTCTTCCTGTCTCTCTTCATAGCCTCGGCCCACACTGACCCTCTCACAGGCCCCTCAGCCAGGCCCTCGTACCCCTGGCTTATTGAAGGTTCCTGGTTCTATAGCCTTGCCTGTCCAGACACTGGTGTCTGCTAGAGCTGCTGCCCCTCCTCAGCCTTCTCCTCCTCCAACCAAGTTTATCGTAATGTCCTCATCTTCCAGTGCCTCATCAACCCAGCAGGTATGTGGGGCCAGGGTGAGGGATGTGAGGGGCACCTGGGGAAAGTCTCCAGTGGAGGCCTAACCCCTCCAGGCTCCAACTCAGAAGGTAGGAGGGCCCCTTGTCAGGATCTTGGAGGCCTCAAGCTAGCGAGTCTCCTGGATCTTGACCCCTCATTGGGGACTGCAAGGGAACATGCCGCAGGCCCTCCAGGTGTGAGGCAGGCAGGCAGCACATAGTCCCCACAATCATGCTGCCCTCCTTTCTCCCCCAGGTCCTGTCCCTCAGCACCTCAGCTCCTGGCTCAGGCTCTACCACTACCTCTCCCGTCACCACCACGGTTCCCAGCGTGCAGCCCATCGTCAAGCTGGTCTCCACGGCCACCACCGCACCCCCAAGCACAGCCCCTGCTGGCCCTGGCAGTGTTCAGAAATACATCGTGGTCTCCCTTCCCCCAACAGGGGAAGGCAAAGGAGGCCCTCCTTCTCATCCTTCTCCAGTCCCTCCTCCATCGTCTTCACCATCCCCACTGGGGGGCAGTGCCCTCTGTGGGGGGAAGCAGGAAGCTGGGGACAGCCCCCCTCCAGCTCCAGGGACTCCAAAGGCTAATGGCTCCCAGCCGACTGGACCTGGCTCCCCTCAGCCTGCTCTGTGATAGCGTCACATCTGCTGACCTCCTCTTGTGCAGATTCCTCCACGCACCAAGAACGCGGGAGGGAGGAGGTAGTTCCCCCAGTGACTTTCTTTTTAGATACTGTACAGTAAGTTCCTCAGAATAAAAGTTGGATTTGTAAGTTTGTGAGCCTCCCTGCGTCACATACAACAGAAAGGATGAGTCCGTGGAACCTTCCTGGTCTTGGGACTCTTCTTGTCCAGATCCAAAGACACAAGAAAGAAAATGTCCTCTTCCCGTTCAACTGCCTGCTGACTTGGCTGTCCATATCCTTGTTTGGGGAGTTTCAAATCCGAATTACGTAGGCATTGCTGTGGCTCAGATGTCGCACCCACTTGTGAGGGTTGGCACTACCACAGGCGCTAAAGGACAGCCTGAGGAAGCGAACCTGGAGGCCAGAGCAGGTATGCCGAGGGAGTTCAAAGGAGAGGCTGGCAGGACCCAGCCCCAAGGGGGGCGCTGATGGGGAGGGCCCATGGCTGGGAGGCCCCTGTGAGCCAGGGACATCCATCTGTAAGTCAAACAGAAGATGTGAGGCTAGACGGCCACCTGGCACCAAGACCGGGCTGTTGCCGAAAGTGCGTGAGGAGGGAAAATGCATACCTGGAAAAGGCCTGAGAGCTGAGAGCCTCCTTGTACTCGGGGCAGGTCCCAGTGGAGGGCTCCTTCTACCAGCTCTGCCTTCTGATCTGGGCTGCTCAATTCCTGAGACAGGCTGGAAGGTGGACAGGGAAGATGTTGAGTTAAGTGGCTACTTCCTTGGTAGAACAGAGGCTCTCCCCAGGGAGTCTTCCCAGCAAGCATGCTGACCTGACTACCCCTCGAGGCAGGGGAAGGTGCAGATGAATGTTGAGAGCTTGGCTGCAAAGAGGAAAAGAGAGTCAGCTCCAGGATGGTGATGTCTTACCTGTTTGCATTGTTCTTGAGACAGTCTTATGCAGTTTAGGATGACTTTGAACTTCTGATTCTCTTTCCTCCAGTGCTAGGATTACAGGAATGCACCACTACACTTGATGTGGTGCTGAGGATCAAACCCAGGGCTTTGTGCATGCTAAGCAAGCATTCTACATGCATCCCCAGCCCCTGCTCTGTTCCTCCTGCATGTCCCAACAGGAGTTCAGCACAAACACATTCCCTCCTCTAACCCTTTCCCAAATGCCATGACCTCTGACCCAAGGGAATTTAAAGGTGATGGATGCAAATACCGGTTTGTTTTGAGATAGGGTCTCACTGTGAAGCCCAGACTGGCTTCAAACTGGTGATTCTCCTGCCTCAGTCTCCCAACTGCTGGGATTACAGGCACACACCACACTACAGGGCTTTATACATCTACAGGAAGAATTAGCAGGCCCTTGGCCCTGTTTCCTGTCCTAGACAGTCGAAGTGGGCTTGAGTAACCAACCCCCACTCTTTTTTGTGTTTTGTGTTTTGAGACAGAGCTTTATAGGACCCAACTTGGCTTCAAACTCCCTGTGTAGTTGAGATTGGCCTTAAACTCCTGATCTTTCTGTCTCTGTCTCCCAAGGGCTGAGATTATAAGTGTGTACCACCAAGCCCAATTTAGCTAGTCCCAACTCTTACCTCTTTGGTGGCAGGTCACACCGTAACTTCAGGTAAATCTGGAGCCTGGAAAAGGTGGCATACAATTATTTACAACGTATCCTGTTGGCATTCCATGGCTGCTTATCGGGGCCTCTATGGGAGGCTGTATAAGCTGTACCCTGAGAAGGAGAAGGGCTGAGAACCATCCCAACAACACTAGCCAATACTTTCTCCAACCTGCCTGCTATCATCTCTGCCTCCCTTCCATATTAACCCTAACCCTTCCAGGTTAAGCTGTGGCTCAGAGGAGTTGTAAAACACAAAACTAGTCTCACCGGCCCGAACCTCGGTCCCACTGTACAGAGGGAAAGAGCCGGAAGGGGAGTGGTGAGGGGAGGTCATCAGACAGTTGGTATCTCATCACGGTCAGCTGAGGCCAGAGAGGAACAGGTCAGCGTGGTCTTGCCCTGGTACTGCCTCCCTCCCCTCTGGTGGATGGAATATACCGGGCCACCCTGAACCTGACCTCGCCCTGAGGTGGCTGCAGGCGGAGGATCCGATGAGACTCAAACTCATCCAGATTGACAGAGCTATGGAACGACACCTCATCAACTCGAATGCCTGGCCCATATCCTGCAAAGAGAAGAAGATGGCTCTCGCAACCTGTGATTGGAAGGGAAGAGACATTTCCAACGTCTCTCCATGATATTTATGGAGAGGAAAAAAACTCATGCTCCCCTTACCTCTCAGTTCTGACTTTCCCACACAAAATTCTTCTGTCAAGCCTATGTACATCTCTGTGGGAGGAAAGGACATGAGAAAAGGGCATCAAATACCACCGCACACATCACCAGGAAGCCGTACCACACTTAACCATGCATGGGTCCTCACCAGAACCGCTAGGAAGGAAGCTCTTGAGCCGTATCTCTCCTTGGACATCCACCTTCAACAATGAGCCCTGGGGATAGGAAGGAAGTTAAGACTCCGCTGTCCTCAAGTACCATTTCCCTTCAACTCCAGGGGGTGGGGGCACATGGACCCAGACTTACATTAGATGCAATCAGTACAGACAGCCTCTCGACCACATCTAAAAACACTTCATTCTTTTGGCTCTAAGAAAGAGAGGATGTGAGTTGTGGAGGCTGAAAACCTGTTCTAAAATGGACAAGCAATGCTAGGCATGGTGACACATGGAAGCTGAGGTAGAAGGACTGCCATGAGTTCAAAGCCAGCCTGGGTTACAATGTGAGAGCCTGGGTTACCTGATGAGACCCTGTCTCAAAAGACAAAAGAATAGGAACTACAGGGATGGCTTAGTCAGTAAAGTGCTTGCCACGTGAATATGACGATCTGAGTCTGATCCCCCAAATCCATGTGAAAGTCAAGTGTGGGGATTCGAGCCTGTAATACCTACACTAGGGAGGTGAAGATACACACATCCCCGAGGCTCACTGGTAGGCCAGCCAGCCCAGCCTAGTCGGTGAGCTCCAGGCTAATGAAAGGGCCTGTCTCAGAGGAGAATGGAATTCCTGAGGACGACATCCAAAGCCTAGTCCTTTGGCCTCCACTGCACGTATACACATACAGGCAAAACGTAACAGAGGCAGTAGAAGGGACAGGGTAGTCGAAGTAGAGCCCTGGGATAGGAGCCCAGGAATAATGGAAGGAATATCATGTCAAAAGGAGTGAAAAGATAAGCCAAGTTCTTGGATTCTTGAGTGTTAGGAATAAAAAAAAAAAAAAAATCATCAAGTCTGGCCTCACTGATCTCTTACCTGGTCAGAGCGACTGGACAAGACCGGTCGACTGGCTGCACTGCTTGGGGCCACTCTGTTCTGCTGTGTCTCTGCTCCGAACTGTAAAGCACCCAAGGCAACCAATCCTCAGCTTTGATGTTCACAGCCAACCCTCCTGGCCCCTCCTCTTTCCCTGCTACTGACCAATCCAACGCTGCTGAGGTCAAAGAGGCTGAAGGGCTTGCTGACCACAGCTTCGGTTTGGATGAAGTTCCGGAGCATTTCAGTGGATGTAGTCTGCACATAGCCATAATCCTAATGGACAGAAAGAGTGGAACGGAGTGGATTTGGCCTCCTAACCACAAAACTCTACGCTAGAAGAGAGGACACTTTCAGGGTAGCAGGGAACAAGGGAAGGAAGTCCTTGGGGCTGGGGGGATGGTGCAGTGGGTAAAGGGCTTGCTAAGCAAGGGTGAGGACCTGAACTCAATGCCCAAAACTCAAGTGAAAAAAAGCTGGACATGATAACGAGCATCTGTAATTCCAGGGATCTCATTTGGAGATGGGAGATGGAGACAGGAGAACCCGGGAAGCTTGCAGGCTAGTTAGTTTAGTGTATGTGCACTGGAAAACAAAGAGACCTTGCTTTTTGTCTGTCTTTCCTTCCCACCCCCCACCAAGTTCTTCAAGACAGGATTTTTCTGTGCGGCCCCAGATGTTCTAGAATTCACTCTGTAGAACAGACTGGCCTTGAACTCAGAGATTCACCTGCCTCTGCCTTTCCATTGCACCACCACACCTGGCTTCTTTTTCCAATTTTTTGGGACAAGGTCTCACTATGCAATCCTGGCTGGCCTCAAACTCATTCTGTAGACCAGGCTTGCCTCAAAATTAAAAGTGGTCCATCTGCTTCTGGGTGCTGGTATAAATAAAGGCATGCACCACCATGACCAGCAAAAGACTTGTCTGGAACAAGGTAGAAGGTAAGGACCAATACCCGGGATTGTCCAACAGAAAAGAAAGAGAGATCCTGTGCAATGACTCAGCTGGTAAAGGTGCTTGCTACCAAGCCAGTCAACCTGAGTTCAATCCCAGGGACCCAGACAGTAGGAGAAAACTGTCTCCTGCAAGTTATCCTCTGAACTCTACTCATGTGCAGTGGTGTGGGCAACCACACACATACACACACAAATAAATAAATCAAATTTTTAAAGAGGAAAATCTTTGGGCTTTACCAGCACTTCATCCAGGAGTTCGTAAACAAGAGCCACATTCCGTGAGATGGTTCCCTCACTGAGTGAGCCACAGTAGTCACCCAAGAGAGTGGCTAACCTAAGGAGACATAGTTGAGTATGTGTGAATAAACCTCTCAGGTCCTCCTTCTTAGGTGGCTGTCCCAGTCCTACTTACCGGGAAAGCAGCTCCAGGAGGCTGAAAGGAGAGCCGTTTTCTGAGGTTGTGGCCACCAAATAGAGACCACTGTGTCTGATGTGAATGAAATGACGATCATCATGATACTGAGGCGGAGTTGGGGAGAGAGGCATTAAAAGATCAGAATTGCAGTACCGTAGCCTGTGAGATAGCACCCTACAGTCACTACTAGTGATAGTAGAAAATGTGACTTTGGATGATCCCTGAGACCTAGCCTCCCAATGTGTAACCTACCTCTCAGAGTTGTTGACAGTCAAGAGACGGGGGTGCAAGGCTCTGTCTCGGGCGTCTTGTTCACTCAATACACTTTTCTTACTTGGAGAAATGTATCCCCTCCCCTCCCGGGAAGCTTCCTATCAAGCAGCCCTTGAAAGGGAGATCTAGATGAGGCACAATCAAGCTCCACAGTCCTAAGCCCCTGCTTGCCCGCCACAAGTGGTTACCATGACAACCGGAGACTCGCCTCCAGGCAGCCCCGTCAGCTTCCGGTAAAAGAGCTCGGCCACATCACGACCACCACTGTCCCCGCGAACTGGAAGGATAGTTAAGGCAGTAGGCGACATAGAATGACTCTGGGCTCGATTTCTACCAGCTACTCCACTCCGTCTCGCCGGTCAAGGATACAGTCTTTGTAGATGAGCGGGTCC
>CABHPQ010150261.1:0-10582 GCA_902168405.1 Peromyscus aztecus
GCCTTGACCAAGGTTCCTACTGTCTGGGCACAGGAGTGCATTACTAGAATTATCAAGTAAGTCATCAGGAGTGACCTAGCATGTAATATAGAGAAAGAAGAATGTGCTAGAAAATTAAATGGCTGCCACTGTGAACAAAAGTGGTGCTATGTAACCCAGGCTGGCTTCAAACTCCCTATATAGCCCAGGTTGGCCTTGAGCCCTCAATTATCCTGCCTCAGCCTCCTAAATGCTGAGATCACAGACTTGTCAGTAAGCCCCCAAATCTCTTTATCAATAAACATCTCTCCAGGGACTGGGCCGATGACTCAGCCTGTAAAGTGTTTGCTGTTTAAGCATAAGGACCTGAGTTCATATCCTCAGAATCCATGTAAAAGCCAGAAGGAGGCAGACAAGGAATCCTCCTAGGACGAAAGCTAACCAGACTAGTCAAACTGCAAGAGACCCTAGCTCAGTACGTAAGCTGCTTAAAGAAAGATGCCTGACATCAACCTCAGGCGTCCATGTATACACACGAGTGACTACACATATTCAATCGTTCATACACACAACAGGCACATGTGTCTTTTTTTTTTAAGCGAGCCCCTGGGCCTGGGGATGTAGCTCAGAGGTGGGCACTTGCCCAGCCTGCACAAGGCCTAGGTCTGGGGATGTAGCTCAGTGATGGGCACTTGCCCAGCCTGCATAAAGCCTAGGCCTAGGGATGTAGCTCAATGGTGGACACTTGCCCAGGCTGCACAAGGCCTGGGTAAGATGCCTGGTGTAGTGAGTGCCACAGAGAAAAGAAAACCAGCGAGCCAGCACTTCTCAGCTCAACCTGTGTACGCTCACCCCAGGCAAGAACCCCAACCCTTGGGACAGTGAGGATCTGGACATGTAGGGAGAAGGCCAGAAAAGGCAGCTGATGGCTACAAGGAAAGGCAAGCCAGAAGCTGCCGGGCATTCTCTAGCTAAGCCGGAGGCTGACTGCCAACTCTGGAGACAGCTTGTCATTGGTGCATCATCTCGGGATGATTTAGTTGGTTGATGCAAACATTGCTATTTTCATTTGGGGGAAAGAAGTGGGGTGTACTCAAGAGGGGACCTCTGTTCTGTATACCCCACCTCACATTCCTCTTGGAGACACACTCTGATCATGTGACTTTTATGGACAAAATCCAGAGAAACTTTCAATCTTCTGGCAAGTTCCACAAGTACCTGCCAGGCAGGGGTCTTCTCCCACACACACCCAGGCTCCTGCACTCCTGCTTCCAGAGCCCAGAATGCACCCTCTCCCGACATGCAATAAAGAGCAAGAGCACAGGCAATTTCCTTTCAAATTAAGAAATACAAATATTTCTGTCATGAAGAAAAGCCAAAATAGCGAGTCAAAAAGTCTTCGATGAAGTCCCTCTTATCAATTTACAACATAAAAACATCTCATGCATATAAAAGTGAATATTGGGAGCGGTGGATTCACAAGAGTCCTGGGTGTTTCTCTGCACCCAGGTTAGTTAGTACATATTTACACGTGGGACACACACAGGACTGAGCCAGGGCCAAAAACTGAAAGAAAACATGCGGGAAATGGTTGCTTTAATAAGTCCTGTTTCGTGGAAAGGAAATAAAACCTGAGTATTAATGAGATATAATTATATATTTAAAATCTTTTCCCTTGTGCAGTATATAGGATTAATGCCAGTAAACTCACAAACTGCAACATTCTACTCCATTACATCTGCAATGATTAGAGATAGTTTGAACATCTGGCATGCTCTCCGTGATAGAGAACAGCATTCCGCACTTTAATGGACGTCTGGAGGCTACACATATCTGATTTTATTTCTTTCTGTTAACTCTTTCATGAGAGACTAAGACTTTGTCACAGGGATGCCTCTCTTTCTTCCCTCCTTTGAACAGCATCCTGCGCCACACCAGGGGTCCCAAGCAATTCGCCACAAGCTCTGTGTCTGAGTTCCACACAGAAGCCTCAGGATGTGTCCAAAGTTATTTTTACACACCACAATGGAGCAACATTAATATTCAGATTTTTTTCAAAACATTCTCCTGTTGAAAAAGAGGGCAATTTCCTCCCAAACAACAACAAAAAACAACAATAAAAAAAAGCTGAGCAACAAAAATGAAGCCACACTGCTTGGTTTTCCTTTCAGTGTCAAACATGTTCTGCCCAGAGTCCAGCATCTTTACAGCTAGCTGTGTGCATGGGAACTTGCCTGTCTAAGCTGAGGGTGCCAATATTTGTAATTTTTTAATGCCTCTTAAGTAAGTATAGGTCATAATGTCTTTGACTGGCACAGGTTTTCATTGCAAAAAATTAGATGATTTTTCTGCGAGCTGTGTTTGGCCTCAAGCTAAACAAGGAAAGTTTTAGCCCTACTGGGCTTCTATAAGGAAGAATAAAAGTCCTTTGTTGAAGCAGGCCTTGAGAAACAACACCAGCTTGTGTTTTATTTAGCTGAAACGTTAGCCAATGCCAGCATCTAAGGAACCCCTGAACTTGGACTCTGTACAGAGACGAAGAATGATTGACACACACGTTCTGCAAGTCAGGTGCTGTCACGCAGAGGCGCTGGCTTTGGAGACAGAGCACTCTAGGGGCTCGCTTTGGTCTGAGAACATGCATGGAAAGGTGCCAGTGGTAAGTGGATTTGGGGTGAAAAAAGATCATTTTCATGCCTCAAATTTAATGGCTGGTGCTGAATGTTGCAATAAAGGCCGTAGTTACTGCTCATAACTACAGGTGTAATAAGGGGAGATGCTGGGCCTTCAGACCCTTCCAGCAATAACTCACGTGGGAATTAAGAGGCCTTAATGAGTCCGATGTGTCACTTGGGACCTCAGAAATATAGTTCTTAGAAAAGACGAAAGCAGAAAAGACTTGCTGGGATTGAAATTATAGGACCATTATGAGACAGAATGAATATTGGCTTTTCTCTCCCCAGGTTTCTGACCCACTTGCCGTGCATGGTGTCAATATAGCAAAAGTTAAACTCTTTGAGGGCAGTGCAATAGCCACATTTGTGTAGCTGTGACCAAAACCCTGGACAAAATCAACGGAAAGCAGGGAAGTATACATTTGGCTTATGGCTTCAGGGGGTTCAGCCCACAGTCCTTGGTACCCATTGATTCTGGGCATGTGGTGAGGCAGAACATCATGGTGGGGGAGGTATACCCCAGGGGAGTTCTTCACTCCACTGTAAAGAAGAAGCAAAGAGAGAGGTAGGGGTTGGGGACCAGTTCGAACTTCTGAGAGCATGGCCTTCTCACCAGCATAGCCTACTCCTCCAGCAAGGCATACCTCCCAACTATCCTACAGCCTTTTAAAACAGTGCTGGGAACCAAGCATTCAAAACACAAGGATGGGGAGATGGCTCAGCTCAGAGGGACTTGCTGTACACAAATGAGGAACTGGGTTCAAAGCTCAGCATACACAAAAGGTAAGGTGTGGTGGCAAGGGTCTGTAACACCAGCCCAAGGCAAGAATCAGGAGACGGGAGGCAGGAGGCCTCCATGGGCTAGCTGAACAGATGCCATAGGGGATTAGAATCTTTTAAGACAAGTAGCTTTCTGTCGTCTGAATTAGTGAGTTCTGGGTTTAATGAGAGACTCTATCTCAAAAAAATATATATATATAAGACTGTAAACAATTGGGGAAGACACCTATGCTGGCTACTTTGGTCAACTTATCACAAATCACAGTCACCTGGAAAGAGAGAACCTCAGTGGGAGGATTACCTCCATCAGACTTGACCTATGCCCATGTCCATGGGACATTTTCTTAATTGCTAATTTATGTAGAAGGGTCCAGTGCACTGCGTCAGTGCCATCCCTATGCGGGTGGACCTACGCTGCGTAAGAAAAGTAGATGAACAAGCGAGAGGGAACAAGCAAGTCAACATTCCTCCATGGTTTCTGCTTCCAGATCCGACTTGAGTTCCTGTCCTGACTTCCCTCGATGATGGACAGAGACCTGGACATGTAAGTCAAACAAACTCTTTCCTTCCTGAGATGATTTTGATCGTCATTTTATCACAGCAATAGAGAAGCAAACTAGGACAATACCCAAAATAGACTTCTGGCAAGCATACACATGAGACCAAACGATTACATCCACCCTCACAGATACCCATACACAGGCACACACATGTATATACACACACACACACACACACACACACACACACACACACACACGAGGCATGTACTCCGGTCTTAGGGACTTTCCTTACACAACCACAGGCAGGTTCTAGCTGAGTTAACTCCACCAGATCAGTGATTCTCAGCGAAGGCCAAATACAGTACCCCACTGGATACTCAGCATCTGGAGGCATTGCTGGTTCTTAGCACCAGCTGCTACCACAACCCATGGGCCTGGGATGAGGATGCTGGTAACTACCTTGCCACACTAGGGAAGCCTCCATGGCAGAGTCATCATAAAGCACAATGTTTCCAGGGACATGGTTAAGAAGCCCTGTGTCAACCCTCATGCCAAAGAATTTTTCCAGTTCTCCAGGCAATGTTCTTTCCAAGACAGAGTCCATGAGACTCACTGGGGGTAATAGCTCCTTCATCTTTTGTACCCCTTGACTGGGATGAACCAACCACATCCTTCTATGCCTTGGAATTTACAGGATAAAATTCCCAATACAGCATTCTTTATTAATTTCCTTTCATTATGTAATACATAGAAGTTCAGTTATGAGTCAGACACACTATAGTTTGCTCTGATGATACACAAAGATTTGCTGAGCAAGGATATTGTGAACAGACACCATGGGGCATCATTTTAGAACCTTTTAAGACAATTACTTTTCAAGTGTATCAGGCCCACCCTCAGGGTGCTGGCAGTTTCCACACTAGTCATAAATGGCCATAGGTTCTTCAGGAGTGCAGGGTCAGCAGGACACCCACTTGTCCACACTTCCCAGCCATTAACATTGGTTACTGAGAATCCTCAAATTTAATGAAAGGTTTTGTTTAAAACAATTCTAGAATTTTGATTCCCTCCATTAAAAACAGATTGATGTAAGTACCCTGTAGTCAGATGACCCAGGCCTTTTCTCCACCACTTTGACTTAAAGTGACCTAAATCCTCAGTTAGAATCCACTTCAATCCACCTCCTAGCCCTAGATGGATGTTTTTGGTGGATCTCAGGACTTCATACTCCAACTTCTGGGCCAGGGGAACTTTAGGGAATTTTAAAGTCTTTCTTTCTACCTGGCTCCCACTGTGAGCCTGCTCACTCCTGTGCCTTGTACCGAAACCACAGCCACTGGAGAGCATTCACTCTAGGACTTTGTCAGGGCATCCAGGACGACAGGGTTGAGGGAGCAGGCAAGTGGTGAGGACATCTCCTCAGAGCACAGCATCAAAAACTGAAAGAAGAGCTTGTCCAGTCCCCAGATATCAATTTTCAAGACAACAGCAACGATTCCCTCTCTGATGTGGATTCTGTTGCTTACCTGCCCTCCAGGTGCATACGCCTAACAGGCAGAATGGGATTTCCCCACTTTTACTTTTGAATACATTTTCTGTTATATCAAAACATGGTAGGTACTGTGACCTGGACATAGGGCACTCCAGGTTGACATCTTCCTCAGTCCCTTTTTAACTAACCATTGAGACTACTCTTGCAGATTGAATGTGTCTGGTTATTTGATTGGGTGTGTGCCACCCCAAGTAGTCTCTCAGCTGTATGAGGGGTAGGACATGCCACTTTTTTTTAAACTTCCCTGATAAAGTACCTGCCCTACAGTGCTCAGCAGTCTACACATGTGGTGTCATTGAGACTGGAGAGGTTTTCTAAGGCCCAGATTCCACTATAGACTCCTATGTCCCACAGTCTTGGATCTTTGTGTATATTTTGGGGTGTGTACATGTGTACATGTTTGTTGGGCTCAAACACTGCATTGTTAGACCAGGAAACCCAATGTACTCTCATCTCTTGGGATTCCCAAGACACTATGTCTTTGGTTGTGTCCAGAAGCTAGGCATGGAGTAGATGCTTCCTTGCTTGAGTCCTACCCACTGAAGTGGTCTAAACCAAGCTTTACTGTGGTCCACTAGAGTGTGTTGATAAAGTATCTAGAAACTTCCTAGCTGTCTTCCAAAGTCTCCCTAATCTCCAGGGGCTGATCTCCAAAATAGAAAAGCACTCTGCAAGCCCAGAACTCCCAGATGCAAAGATGCTAATACCCACAGGTAAAAATCTGTTTGGATGGTATCCTGGCTAGTTTTATATCAACAAGACACAAGCTAGAGTCATCAGAAAGGAGGGAACCTCAACTGAGAAAATGTCTCCATAAGATCTGGCTACAGGCAATACTTCAGGGCATTTTCTTAATTAGTGATTGATATGCCAGGACCTAACCCATTGTGGTCCTGGGCTGGTGGCCCTAGATTCTATAAGAAAGCAGGTTGAGCAAGCCATGGGGAGCAAGTCAGTAAGCAGCACCCCTCCATGGCCTCTGTATCAGCTCCTGCCTCCAGGTTCCTGCCCTGTGTGAGTACCTGTCCTCACTGCTTTTGATGATGAACTGTTACAAGGAACTGTGAGTGGAATCAACCCTTCCCTCCTGAGTTGCTTTTGGTCATGGTGTTTTATCATAGTCACCCTAACTAAAACAGATGGCTTCATCAGTGCCATTGCCACCACTGTTTTGTCCATGGAAGACCAGCCCCAAGGCTATTGGCTGCTTTCACCTTCAGAAAAGAGAACTCCTGGTTCTGCCCTGTGCAGAAGTGCCTTTACCATACCTCTGCCTGCCACCACATTTCAGGATCCTGTTGGTTCTGGACACGTAGCTGGGGTCACCCCCACTGGGTTGAATGTACCAGTCCCTTGCATCCATAGATCCAAGAGGCTCTCTCTCCAGCTCACAAAAATCTCAGTTGCAATTAATTTCATCTCTCCTTTCTTTCTAAAGCAAAACAGTGCAACTGGGGATGTGGCCAATGGAAGTGCTTACTTAGCTTGCAAGACTCTGGGTTCGATCCCAAGTACTGCCCAAATAAATCAGCACATCACAGGAAAACAAAATGTGCAGGGAGCACCTGGTCTCTGTGCTGAGACTCCAAAGCATCCAACTCAGGCGATGTGATGCTGGCCAGGGAATGAACTGTCCCCAGGGAGGAAGGAGCAAAAACACACTGTAAGTGGCATCGGCATTGCCCGAGTACCAAGCGCTGCGGGGGAGTGGTGTGATCAGTAGGAGCAGGGGAAACACATTCTGTTGGGGATCCAGAAAGGCTTCCTGTGGGAAATGTCCCTGCTTTTGGTCCCACTGATCCTGTAGACTAGAAAGCAGACTAGGAAGGAGGAAGCCACAAGCCAGAGGAGATGAATCAGCTTAATCAGTTAATCAGACCTGTCACACCTTGACTTCGAGATTTACCCGGGTGATAAAGCTCTTTCTACAGTCCCGGCTTTGTTTCCAATTAAACGATGGGATTTTCTCTTTTATTCAGTTGTTAGACATTGATCTGGAGCTGTGAAGAACTGAGTCTTCCAAGGGTCTAAAGGAGGTGCAAATGGTAGATTGCCCAAAAAAAGAAAGCAAGGGAGGATGCCTGGGTGGGGGTGTCTGGGATGGTGGTGTAGACAAAGCCAGGACAGAGAGGAAGGTCTGGATTGAAGTCAGCCTCAGCCCTGTGGGAACACACGCTGGGGCCTCCTATCTGCACCTTAATGCTTGTGGATGCACAATGATTTCCAAGTGGCTCCCTGTGCCGAGGGAATGCAAGCGTTCCTCTGTGCTGATCTTGCGGCCAGATTTCTACTGAAAACATTGCTTTATTGGTTTCTATTTTATGCCCATACTATTTCCAAGGGGATTTGAGGCAGCTTCTCATAAAAACTGGCCTATCTATTTATATAGTCTGGTTAGAATACAGGTATGCTTAAAGCCTAGAAGCCAGATAAGGAGTGAAAAGCTAACCGCTCATGAACCAGCTCTCCTCCTCCACCTCTTGGGGTCTTCTGTGAGTCAGTTTTGCAGCCCTTTTTTCCAGGGGTCCCCTTGATCAGTAAGCTGAGCTGGACACACTGTCTTTGTGTCATAGATGAGCAACTGAGAAGGTGGTGATAGTCTGAAGATGCAGTTAGAAGCAAAGCAGGGGTGGACAACCAGGCCTCAGATTCTCTGTGGACAGACAGGCAATGAATGGGCTTTGGCCTCCAGACTTCATTTGTGCCATCGAGCATCAATGACATCTTGTCAAGTCTGTCTAAGGAAAGCACCCACTTCCAAACAAGGGCCTTTGGGAGCCCTAATCTAAAGTCTAATGGCACCCTTTTCTGCATCTCAGAATTGGAGCTGGAGGAGGTGGAGGCACACCTGCCTCTTCTGCACTAAGCAGAGCTGGCCCTTTAAGAACCAATTTCTTCCCTCTGATGTGTATTGCAGGTCTGTGGCCTGGATGCAGCTTGCTCCTCCATATTACCCATTCATCCTCTCTGGGAGTCTCTGGAATGGTCACTAGAAGCTACACATATGGCCTATCACAATCTGTTAGAGAGTAGCAGAGGCTCCCACGTGAGAGTCGGTGAGGGATACGTGGCATGCTGCCCTTGGCCTAGCACAGGCCTGACCAAGCACGTGCTGTGTGAGGCACTGCAAGCTGCCCTCCCAGTTCAGTTCTGGGTTCACACAAGCAGCAGTGAGGACACTGTCTGCTAACTGAGAACAAACACCTGGCCTCAGACGCACGTCTGGACCACTGTGAATTATCCCGTGAGACTTTGGCCAATGAGGATGGTGTCCAGAAGAGCAGGGACTCATGCGCAGACAAGAAACAGGGCATGTTTGGGGGGTAGAGTGCATGAATTTGGTGCCCACTTATCCTTAGAAGGATCCCAAAAGAAACAGAAATGAACATTTGTGCTTTTTTTTTTTTACTTCTGCTTGAAATTATCATTTTTTTTCATACTAGAGAAACAGCTCCCACACCTTAAGGGAGGGAGCCAGACACTGAGAGAGCATTATCTAATGCAAATCCATTCTAAGAAGGTTGTGGGGGCCATCTGGTGTCCGATGCAGACAGGACCTGCTGCCGAGAGGTGAACCCGGAGGACAAGGGACAGGGTGAGAGTGAGTGATGAGAGGCCAGGGACTGGTTCCTTTTCACTCATGTCAAAAAACAGCCCATCATCTGAGGATAAAAAGGAGAGGGGGAGGGATCACCTTATGTTGTGGGAAGCAGATCAAAGCAGAAAAGATAATGTCTCCAAAAGAAAAGCGGGCCACAAAGCTGCGCTGACGATGAACAAAGCCCCGAGAGAGGAAGAAACTCGGGCCCCTGGATCCAAGTTGGTCTTATCCACCGTCTGGGTGGGCGCCTTCAAAGCCGTAGCAAGCCCCTCCACCACCGTTCAGACTTCAGCCACGCAGAGACAGTCGACAGGAAGGCATCCTGCAAGTTCTCCCTCTGGGCTTTCTGTTTCCTGAAAAGATACAGTCCCCATCCGAGGCTTTCTATGTGGAGCTGAAATAATTCATCAAATATTTGGAATGTGTAATTAAATATCTAATGCCAATTAGCAAATTACTAATGAAATAATCAGGGGCTTTTATGGTTTATAGTTCAGCTCGGATTTTAATTCTAAGTGGTTATTGATTCTAAATAGAGTCTAGTCTGCTTTACAAACCATTGGGTAGGTGTGTGGGTGTGAAATGTGAGTGGGGATAGGAAAAGGATATGATCATTTCAGGGTCCTGGCAATAAATGTTGGCATGTGCTGAATGTCAGGATGTCAGATATCACATGCAAGGAGTATGTGGCCAAGGCCATTGAGTATCCATTGTGCACCATTATCTATAGTGACATCAGAGAGGGCAGCTAGGCAAGGCCAATGACTGAGGCATGCACTTGCTATTGGGGGGAGGGATTGTTGTACAACTACAGACCAGTGAAATGATACCTTGGCATACTTCTTGGAGACCCTCTTCTACCAGGCCACAGAGCTAAGGTTGAGTGGGCCTCAGAGTGGGAGAGTCTGAGGCTTGAGTGGGCCAGTCTGAGGCTGCCTTGTTCCTTTGAGCCAGAAGATGACAGCAGCATTCTTAAATAAAAGTCCACATGTGAGACCACAAAGAAAATCCAATTAACTGTGACTTTAGATCAGAATTGGTAGGGGCCAGGGGGGCGGGGTTAGGAATATCTGGTAACCTATAGGATATAGGATTCATGGTTGCATATGGAATGTGAGGTACCTGGTTTTGTATGGAGTCTGGGAACTTGTAGTTATACTTGGGGTAATGGGACACGTGGTAATGTAAGAAGTGTATGGAGCCTGGCTACACACACACACACACACACACACACACACACACACAGTTAGTTAGTTAGTTAGTTAGTTAGTTAGTTAGTTAGTTAGTTAGTTAGCACACATGGTTTCTTATAGAATCCAGGAAGTGCAGGGTTACTTCTGGGGGCCAAGAAACAAATGGTTCCAGCAAGGTTGCTGAAGATAGCTAAGTTACCACGATCATTACACTACTCTTCTTCCCCTTAAGTTGCCTCTTTTCTTCTTCTTCTTCCTCTTCCTCTTCCTCTTCCTCCTCCTCCTCCCCCTCCCCCTCC
>CABHPQ010150261.1:10682-21869 GCA_902168405.1 Peromyscus aztecus
CACCACCACCACCCAGCACCCCTCTCTTCTTATATGGAAAATATACTGAGTATCGCAGATTATATTTAAATACTGGAGCAGCTCCCTCAATGATATCCTATTGCTATTAAGTCAGAAAAACTAAAATTCCTAGAAAGTATGGGAAATGTAACTTCCTTTCTGTAAGGAGTATCTTTGCACCAATCTTATCTTGAGCGTATTGTATAATTAATAGATTTATCCCTGCCATGAACAGGAACCAGCCCTCCTGCCCTGCGATTCTGGGTTCTCAGAACAACTTACACTTTAGCTCCTATGTTTGTCACAAACCTGCTTTAGATTGCACAGTAATGTCTCCATTTTACAGAGAGGGGTACTGAGGCCGAGAAAATTCCAGGAAGTTGACCAAGCTGTGGAGTTAGTCAGTGCTGGGGTCCTCTGAGCCCCAGCATGAGTAATGCCAGCACTTGTGTCCCACTTATCACACTAAACAAACCAAACAGCAGAGTGAGTCCTAAATCCTAAGCCACCTTGGAAACAGAAATCACAGAGGATGTCGTTTGGCTCACGTCAAACCTGAACCCACAGGCTATCTAAGCAAATCCTCCATGTCAACCATGAAGAAAGGAGTGATTGGGGAATCTGCCAGCTACAGTGTGGTCCAGAGATGGAACAAAAATAACCCTTGGGGTATTCTGCAGGGGTCTCTTGAAACCTAGACCAGGCCAGCAGCAGGAGGATAGGACGGCTGACCCCAGGCTCGTACAGCATCTGGCAGCAGGAGGGGAGCTGCGCTGTGTACGGCTTGAGAGTGATTTAAACACTCCTCCAGCTCAAAGGGGAATCTTGGATTTCATTAATTAATACATCAATAGAAGCCAATGGAGAAAAACATGTCTTGTTATCTGGCTTCTCAGATGCTAGACATGGGCTCATTAGCCTTAAGCATATCAGCCCGATAACACTATTTATTCCATACGGAATAATGATCTACTTTGGAGGAATACTGCAGTGAGCTGAAAGGCCAAGTCCATCCGTTATCACTGCTCCTGGCACACACATAATGGTATCACCATCCTTCACTAGCAAGCACATGGTGCATGGGCACAGGGTTGCCAATCCAGGTCCATGACCCCTTGATGTGCCACGCCCATGCACTGCTCCCCACAACACAACCCCATAGATCCACAGTCACCCCACTTCAGAGATGAGAGAAAATAACCCCTGGCCAAGGTCATACATATTCAAATGTGGATCAGAGAGACAAAAGCATCAGTTCTGTGAAGACCCACATTGCTTAGGTACACTCTTGGTGGAAGGGGAGGGAAAGTTGCATAAGGAAGAAGAAGAAGAAGGGACAGTCATCCAGTGACCACTATGAAAAGAAGAAATGGCCACTTAACACCCAGGCACTATGGTTTCTGTTTTCAATGATGAGATCTATTTAATGCCACCATCTTTGGAAGAGGCTATTAGAATTGCCATGCAGTCCTAAATCAGTCAGCCTTGAAAGAAGTATGTGAAAAGAACCAGAGCGTTACTGACAGTCGTTGCAGGTGGGCAGTGCAGTGCATGTCTGTGATCCCCACACTCAGGAAGCTGAGGTAGGAGAATTGCAAGTTCAAAGCCAGCCTGGGCTATGTAGTGAGATGCTATCCCAAAACAGAAGTTCATAAGCATAACATATTCTGTTAGCCTCACACAAGACTGGTTTCAGACACCAAGGGTCTATTAAAGGGAGCCTTGTGGGTAAATGATGGTTCTGTCAGTGGGAGAAGGGTTTTAGACACTGGTGGTCAGTGGGCAGACAGCACCCCCATGGTCCATAGCTGTTATGCAGGACAAGTCATGTCTAGGAAAATTCTCTTCTGTGTAGCTTGTGGCTTTCCATCCTCCCAATTCATCTAAGTACACAAAATCATGGGGGCCAGTGACCTACCTTGGGGTCCATCAGTCAGCTTCATAGTAAGAACTCTGATTCCACTCTTGTGAAATGTTCTAAGAATGCACAGGAGAGAATCAGGAGCCTTGTCCCAGAACCTCCAGGCCAAGGAGACAAGTGTGTCCTGAGGCTGTCATCATTTGCTGAGTCAGTTCCAGGACTGCCCAGAGAACAGACCACTGGCATATACTGGAGCCAATGGGAACTTCCAGGAAAAGGGTCAAAGTCTTCCAGGAACAACAGAATGTGGAAGCAAGAACATGACCCTGAGATGCTAACTGGAATCAGGTGTCACTGAGATCAGCCATGAGGGGCAGGCCTAGGAGCAGGAGACAGGAGGCACACCTGCTGAGGCCTTCAGTTGTCCAGCCTTGGGCACTGAGACCCATCCCTGGGGCAGGCAGAGGAACACCCTCCAGGACCACAAACCATCTACTGCAGACAGTAGTCTTATTTATGGAGGGAGGGAGAAGACATTTGGGGGTGAGGGTATGTTTACATCTTGACTATGGGTCTTTGCCTGAACTCTAGCAAGGAGACTGCCCAGTCTTGTGCCTGAAATCAGGTGTTTTCTCAGTGTTACAGAAAGTGCCATATCCTACCCAGTGATGACTCCCTAGAGGTGTGAATACCACTTTCCAGCCCAGGAGGAAAACTGAAGGAAAAGGCCACGGTGTTTAATGGCAGAAGTTCAGCAGTCACACACTGCCCACAGCAGACTCCTTATACCCCTGACAATAAAAAGAACACAAACAATGGGCTTTTGGATGTAGCAGCAGCAACAATGGGCGAAGGACTAGCTCCAAGGGTCATTAAAAATAATATTTTTCCAAATTAATAAAATGCAACCATCCACACTCAAGACCAACAGCTTGTAAAATTGGATTTCTCAAAGATGAAGGGAAAGGAGAACAGCCCAGGGAAGAGGTTGCTCAGCAGAGGTGTTGGTAAGAAGGGCCCTCCCCAGGAGGCACGATATCTGTCCCCTACACTGACACTAATGTGCCCGCTCTGCCTGTGGTGACAGTTCCTGAATCCCACCAGCTAGAGGGCCATGAGTGATAGGAGAGACAAGGGTTTCCCTGTCTTCCCCCTTAGGCCCCTGTGTTGGAGTGTGGCAGGCAGAGCCTAAGCAGGGTCATTCTAGGCCTCTGAGATGGGGGTCAAGATCCTAAGTATTTTTCTATCTCCTTCTACACTGAGCAAGCACACGTCTGGCAGTGAGGAGGCTCTTCCTGTACATTTGAAAATTGAACTAAAGATGGCAGAGATGACATCAGTGTTCTTACTTCTGTACCCAATCTGATATCCCCTGGGAGGAGAAGGGCAGCAGGTTAGTCTTTCTTTGCCATAGCAATATACCTGAAAAAGCGAACCATTGGAGAAGAAAGGTTGAGTCGGGTCACGGTTTCAGAGGTGTAGTCGGTCCCTCGTGGTTGAGAAGAGATGGCGGAGCAGAGCAGCTCGCACAGTGGTGGCCAGGAAACAGAGACACAATGCCCCCTTGACTAGCTTTCTCCTTTCTCTCCATTTTATGACATCTGGTCTCCTAGCCTTCGGATGGTGCCACCTGCATTCTACATTGTCCTCATTTAGTTAGTCCTTTCTAGAAGCATCTTAACAGACATACCCAGAAGCGTGCTTAACTAAACAACTAGTGTTTCTCAGTCACATCAAATGGACAAGAGGAACCACGGGCCACAGGCCCTGTGGTAGTCAGCCCTTCTTCCTGTGCCATGACGAATGCCCCCCCTCTGCAAAAACAAACAACAACAAAACCAAGAGGGTTAGGGTTAGAGACCCTTTGGGCCATGGCTTTGGAGGGCTTTGTTGATGGTCACTTAACTTCATTGTTTCTTGGTTGTGGTGAAGGAGGACATCATGGTAAAGCAAACTATCTTACTGCAAAGCAACCAGGTAACAGATAGGAAAGGACCAAGGACAGTAGGTGTCTTTCCACTGTGTAATCTATACCTTCCAACCAGACCTACTTCTCAGTAATCCCCTCATATTATGAGGCTATAAGAATCCACTGATGAGGTCAAACATTTAGGATCTAATATCTTCACTCAAAGCCCATTGGCTGGCCCCCAAGTCTTTCCTGTGTGGGCCTTTAAGGGGGAAGAGTCAGGGACAGATTCATCTATTGATAGATGTATAATTCACTGAGCTATCTGGAAGCTTTAGGAGATGGCTTGCTTGAAGGGAATAGGTCTTTGGAATCATGTCCTTCAAGGGTCTTGGCTTCTTTCTCTTGCTTTCTGGTTGCCAGGACTGAACAGTGTTGCTCAACGGTGGTGGTCTGCCTTACCACAAGCCCAGAGACAACAAAGCCGAGAGGCTGTGGACCGTGACCTCAGAAGCCCTGAGACCAAAGCCCTTTCCTCTTTGCATGGGATTTATTGGATATTTTGTCTCAGCTGCAGAAAGCTGTCTCACTGCCCTGATAAAAAGGAAGCTCCCTAGATCCCAAGTCCTTTATTTAGCACACAAAGACAGAGGAAACACCAGCCTTCTGAATGAGGAAGTGAGCCCTCCCCAGCAGCTGCCTATCTGAGTACCTTGACCTTGGATTTTCCTGAGAAATAAATGTCTCTGCTTTGAAACCATCCAGGTCACTGTACTTTGCATCTCTGATTTTAATGCACTCTCAGTCCCTCCCACCCAGCCATGCAGAGCAGCTGTGCTGCACGATGTAGAATGCTTCCCAGCACACCCATGGAGGACCAGCCATCTTGGCCTGGGTCTATTCTTAGCCACGCTTACAGCCAGTTCTGGGGAGAAATGTTCAGAAGTGTCTGGCTTTCTCCGTCCAATCTTTGGGGGAGCCTTCTGTTTCTGCCTTCAGGTGTTTGATTCATTCCTGTCCTCATATCAAAATGGGTGTGGGTAGGTGGGAAGGAGCCATCTGGAAGAGGTACTGAATCCTGTCTTCATCTGAGCCCAACTTCTCTGTACTCTCCCGCCCATCTCAGTTATCTAGGCTTTATGTTTCACAGGTTTTTGGCTCAAAACACAGATTCTGATTACCATTGTCTTGCTAGAACCTGGATGGCAGTTTTCTGTGGGTTGAAGCCATCATCTTCATAAATTAGGGAAGTTCATTTAGACATCAAGCTCAGAGCTGTGCATGGAGTCCAGCACACAGAGGTGTACTCTAGAGTAGGTCAGGAACTCTGAGTGCCCCTCTGAACGCAAAGGCCTTCCACACGGCCGCCAGACTCCAGTAGCCCACTGAGACACAGGAATCTTTTACGCATTTCTGGAGGGAGGCATGGCACTCCCTTGTCTAACAATCCTTGGAAACAATTATAGAATGCATATAATTTGCCTTTACAGTTCTCTCACCCACCCCCATGACTGCACTCATGCAAGCATGCATTCAATCAGTCAGGCAATATTCATATATTTATTTTGCTTCTGTCTTAATTTTGGTTTCCTCAACCAGCAGGTGTGGTTCTTTGAAAGAAAATGTCCCCCAAAGAGAGTAGCACTATTAGGAGGTGTGGCATTGTTGGAGGAAGTGTGTCACCATGAGGGTGGGCTTTAAGGTCTCCTATGCTCAAGCTACTCCAAGTGTCACAGTCTACTTCCTGCTGCCTGCATATCAACATGTAGAAACTACCTCTCCATGTCTGCCTGCACACTTCCATGTCCCACCATGGTGATAATGGACTGAACCTCTGAACTGTAAGTGAGCTACCACAAGTAAATGTTTTTGTTTTGTTTGTAAGAGTTGGCATGACCATGGTATCTCTTCACAGCAATAGAAACCCTAACCAAGACAACAGGCATTGGTAAAACCAGGACATGGGGGCAGACAGCTCATTAAGAAAATTACACCCAGAGAAAGATGCATAAGTGAGGTGCTGTGAGATGATGACACAGTCCTGGGTGCATTCCTGCACACATTGCCATTGTGACAATTAGAAGTCTCAGTCTTGTGTAGGAACTTCTGCAGTTGAAAGTAGCCTTGCAGCATAATACAAGATCTTGTGGTTCTTCATGCAGGAGAAACCAGCTGGGACTGGAAGGTATCCTTGTGGTGGGCTTTAGATCTGAGATGTTCCCCTATGCTCATCTGTTTAAGGCTCTAGCCCCAGCTGAGGGATCCAGTTACTGAGAAGTGATTGGACCCTGACCTAACCAATGGCATTGTTGGAGGGAGCCTGACTACAAGACGTAAGTCATGGTCCCTTTAAAAGGCAACTTGTCCTTGGCACTGAACAGCTTTCCTCTATCATGCTCTTACCCCATGATGCCCTCTCTGTCTCCCCACAAGCCCAGGAACACAGCGTCAGTCAACCTTGGGCAGAAAGCTCTGAAACTGTGACGCAAAAGAAATATTTTCTCTCCTTAAGTCACTTTCTGGAGAATTTGTTAGAACTTTGAAAAGTTGGAGTAGCATCTCATTGCAGTTACAGAGGTGTTGGAGGCAGCCAGAGGTGAGTGGAGAGGGCACAGGGTGGAGTCTTCAAGAGTACCCTTTGTAGCCTGCAGTCTTTACATTGTTGGTGTTGGTAGGGTGCACCCTACTGATCAGCCCAGTGCTAGGCTGAACAGAAGATCCCCCTGATCCTGAAGAAGCTTGCCATGGAAGCACCAGCCATACTTGATAATGTTTTGAAGATTTTCTTTCCAGGAACTTCATAAGAGATAGTGTGGTCTCTTTTTGATAACCAAACTTTAAGGCATGAGGGATTTCCTTAGAGTCAACCTAACTAGAGTTCAAACTATCTGTCAGTTCAATCCTGATCTGCATGACAATGGAAAATACTCACAAAGCTTTGTGTGATGGCACACATCTGTAATCCTAGCACTCATGGGGCTGAGGCAGGAAGATCATGAAGTTCAAGAGCCACGTCTTTGGATTCCAGGTCTTATCTTGTCTAGACTGACAGAGATGCTTTCCTCTCTCTCCCCCCTCACGGTCAAGTGAAGGAATGCTTGTTCAGCTGGCCAGCACAGGCACCATGCCATGCCTTTCCTGACTGTATGGGTCAGAAGCACAGTCTTCAATCAGTAAGTCTTTTACTCTTGGGTCACAAAATTAACTTGTAACTTTCATAGTTACAAGACCACATTTAAGTCTCTAGATGCTGTTCCCTAACATACGTGGCATACATACCTCTTAGAAGGAGCAAGCATATTTATGTCTGTGTCTGGGTGCACACAAAGGACACGTTTTCTAGTTTCTCAGCCCACCCTTCTCCTGAATGTGTGTGTTGGTCCCATAACACTCTTTTCGTTCTCACACACAAGAACCTTTGCTTCCTGATGGCCTGAACAGGAACATTCATCTTGCTCACGTCATTTTCAAAGGAAGCAAAATATTTTAAATGCCCAGGCCCCACAGCGACATTCTTCGCCCCCTGGAGAAATTCAGACAATGGGTGGACTTGTAGAGTATGGGTCAGGCCATCATCTTAGCTAACAGATGCTCTCCGAGTGCTCATCTGTCTCCTGGCTCCTCCTGGACCAATGTGAATGCATTCCCATGCCTTACTCGGGTTAGAAGGACCTGAGTGCTGGGGAATGGGTCTCTGGAGAGGAGATGATTCACACCCCAGTAGAGCAGGCTCCCAGCCACCTGCTCCCACCACCCCTCAGGCTCCCAAGGGTGAAGAAGCCTGACCTAGAGGGCCCCAAGTCTCCCTGGTCGGATCTATTACATGCATTAAAATAATTTACGCCCCATCATATAAAGTGTTTAATTCATCATGCCATCATCCATTCCAGAGCGTTCTTCTTCATCATGAATCATTTTTTGAAGTATTTATGTGGACCTCACCGAAAATCACTCCAGTCAGCAAACTGAGAAATGGAAAGGCATTAAGGGGAGATGTTGACCCCGAGGTCAACAGGCATGAGTGTGGCTGGGGTCAGCAGGGTGAGAGAGGGGGCTGGGATGGCTGCAGGTGACATGGCCAGGCTCTCGGGCTCTGTCCCTCATGGCCACACCTTAGCACAAGCAGGAGCCCGTGTAGTCTTTAACATTAGTGGCTGTGAGGGTAGCTGATTGGGGTAGAATTTCCATCCCCAGATAGGCATGGTGAGGTGCACCAGTAATCCTAGCACTTAGTAGCTTGAGACAGGAGGCTTACAAGTTTGAGGTCCCCCTAGGCTGCATAGTGAGCTTAATTAATGAGACTCTACCCACAAAACTCAAAGGCTAGAGATATTGTTAGGTAATAGAACACTTGTCTAGCATACTCGAGGTCTTGGTTGGACCCTAATACTGAAAAACAAAACAATAAAAGAAAAATGCTTTGCCGAAGACACTGTCATCTTCAGCAAGGCTGTTCGCTGGAGTCACTCTGGGATAGACGAGGAAAACCTTACTGCCAAGCCCTAATCAAGGCTTCATGCGGGGAGCTGGTCCCAGACAACCCTAGTGGAGGCTATTAGATTAACCTGTCAGGAAGCAGCCTTTCAAGCCCGTGTCTAAGCACTGAAACTAAAGGCAAGAAGGACCACACCTAAGTACTAGTCTGTGGTTGAACTAAGTCAATATTCTTTGTCTGAGGCAGGGTGGGGGAGCTTCTTTTTTGGAGATTGTGAAATTTGTTTCTCCCCTTCTCTTCTTCTTCTTCCTCCTCCTCCTCTTCTTTTTCCTCTTCTTCCTCTGTGTGTGCTGAATATATGTGAGTACACATGTGTAGTTTCTTTAAAGCCTGATTTTATTATTTCTACTCGTTTCTAAGTGCGTGCCTGTATGTGAGTATGTTTACACAAACGTAGGTGTCTGCTTACAGAGGCCAGAGCTGGAGTCACAGGTGGTTGTGAGCTGCCCAATATGGCCTTGGAACTGAAGCTGGGTCCTCTGGAAGAATACGATGTACTTTTAACTGCTGAGCCATTTCTCCAGCCCCTTTTGTCCCCCCCCCCCCAGTGCCGGGTATAGAACACAGGGCCATGTTTGTGACACTAAGCTAAGAACATGGACACTCCTGGAATTTTTTGAACTACCACATAGTCCTCACCATTCTATTGATGACTACTAAAGATAGCCGGCTGGGAATTTTTATTTGCTCAATGTGTATTTAGCAAGGTCCTGTGTTGTACTAGGCAATGCTTCTACCAAAGCTTTAAAAGACAGAGCCCCCCCTCACCAACTCCATAATTTACATTCCAACAAGGTAAGAAGACCAGAAATATGGAAGAAAAAAATCAAAATATTCCAGGAAGACAAAAATAAGATTCTTATTGTGGTGTGAAGTCAGGGGCCCAGTTTATCAGTGACAGAAGGGGACGGGGTGCCAAGTGTAGTAAAGACAAGGAGAAGCCATGTTTACAAAGGCCCTGGAATGGGAACAGGTTTGGCAAGTCTAGAGTACAAAATCCATTTTGGCTCTAGGTGGGTTGTCCTGAAAGGGCCTGTGTGTGTGGGGGGGGGGGGGGGGGGGCATGAAATCAGATAAACTGGCAAAAGCCAGACCAAGTAGGACCCATAACATGAAAGAGATAGCATGCACACTAGAATGTGAAACAGGCCAGATGGGAAAGGCCCAACCCCACACTTTGAGATGATTGAATTTTATGTTATGTGAGTAACACCTCAAAAAAATAAAATAATGTTGGTTGCGCATGAACTTTGTGTTTCTTTTCAGACCAGTAGTCTCCTGGGAGGGAATGTCCCACAGGACCCTCCTCTCCTTCTTGGTCTTCTTCCAGGCCAGAACACTGGTGACTCGGCTGCTCAACTCTGGGGCGCTACCCAGGTCTTCCCTTTTCAGTCTCCTGCTCAATCTTTCGCTGGATTCTGCTGTGGGAAGTCAGGACTCTCGTCTCTTGTTCTTGGCTGTGTCCCCAGCACAATGCCACAGGCTGCTCCAGCCCGCCGCCCACCACTGCAGGAATCTGACTCCTGACAGCAGCAATGGTGCCCAGGGGGGGAGCATCACAGGGAGGAAAGAACAGGGACGTGAAGAATGCAGAGTAAGCGTCCATAACTTAGTGTGCGGGAATGGAGTGGACTGCTGGGGTCACCACAGGCCCCACCCTTGTGTCCCTTTCCTCATCAAAGACTACTCCTTCAGGGGCTAGAGGGTCCAAGGCTCCACCTCCCATCCCTGGTGGTCGGTGCTCTTTTCAGTCTGAGCCCTCCAAGTCTAATAGGCCGCAGGCAGCTTCAGCAGGTCTGTGCCCCGGACACCTGCCTCTGGCAACACAAAAGTTCTGGCACCCCAGCCTGACACGATGCCTCACAGAGTGCCTAGCCTGGGCCACCTTGCCAGGCTCTCTGCCAAGTACGTGGTTTGTACAATTGACAGAGACCTGCCCCATTATCCTATCCTGGGCTGCAAGAGGAAGGAAGTAAAAACTGGAAATAAAACTGCCCAGCAGAGAGCTTCCACATTGGTCTGGTTAGCTGTCTGGAGTGTGTGTATGTGTATGTGTGTGTGTGTGTGTGTGTGTGTGTGTGTGTGTGTGTGTGTGTGTCGGAGGTGGGGGGTTGGGGGAGTGGAGTGTCTCAAGGCTCTTCTTAGGCGGGCTTGAGTGCAGATCCCTGCCTAGCACAGCTCCCCTGACCCACCAGGGAAACGGCCCCAGTGTCCCGCCAACTCCAGAAGTTACTTTTGTGATTTTCTGGCAGCTAAAACAAATGGAGGAACAATGAGAAGAGCAAAATGGTTAGGCAAGGCGGCAAGCGCCAGGGGCAGGCAAGCGCTGCTCTAACAATACTTATTCCTTAGACACAAACCTTTTGTACAGAACGTGTTTCTTCCAGCCCATTTCCCTGAATCAGCCACCTCAAAACCACTTTGTAAACAAAGAAAAGGGCAAAGACTGTCTGAAGGTGTCATGGGCCATTCACGTGGGCTTTTCTATCTCTCAACAATGCATCCTTGATTATTTTTTTAATGTGGCCTCTGACCCACAACTTTGCCAGCCATTTTCTCCCAGGCCTCCCGGAATTTTGAGAAGCAAAGATGACAACATTTCAGGCACATTTTAATAGTCAACTTCCCAACCCAGGCCCAGTTGTCCACTGGGAACCCCTCCCTTCATCTCTTGGGGTACCAGGTAAGTGGATTGATGGAGCACGCTTTACCGCCTCACCAGGCGAACTTCACATAACCCCGTGCATAAATAATCACATGTTTTATAAATAGCTGCGGACAAGAGGCTGTAAAACAACAAAGATATATTTGTGCCTTTATGTCCTAGGAATATTTCCTAAAACGACTGTTTTATTTGGTGTGGGTTGAATGGGGGGGAGTGTGTGCGAATACATTAACAGTCCCCAAAGTTTCCCCCCCCCC
>CABHPQ010150262.1:0-69091 GCA_902168405.1 Peromyscus aztecus
GCTAGTTCCCTGGAAACTGAAGGAGTGTGCTCTCCCAGGGAGCAGCCCTACTTTTGTGAGTTGAACATACTTTTGCTGGGTGAGGTGGAAGCTGAGTCTATGCCTAGGAAGCCTGATAGGTCCCTGGAGCCATCGGAACTCAGGATGTGGACCATGGAACCCAGACAAGCTCCCACTAATACATCTCGTGTGGAAAATCTGGATTTTTAAGCGGTTCTGAGAACCTCCCAAAGTGATGCCAACGAAGCAGAAGAAAAGGGAGAATCCGCTTGCTTGAGACATGGGTAGCAAATCTTATTCTTTCCCTCAGCTTCAAGCAAAAGGCCGCGGCAGAGACTGCGACCTTCTTTTTCCTCTCCCACCATTCAGCACCCCCACATGTCAGAGCTCCGAGTCACTAGGGATGTCCACCAGGGGCCCCTTTGCGTCCCTCCCTACCCCCACTTCCCTTTTCTTTAATTTCCTTTATTCAACCAGTTGGCAGACTTTCTGGAAACGTCCTTTTGAGATCCCGAAACAGAACAGAACAACAACAAAATCCCTCTTGGGTGCTTGTGGTTTAAGCAGTTGAACGGGAGTCTTCTAAAATACAAAGTCCTGACTGGAGTCCTGGGCCTGGCTCTGAGATGCTCCTGTCCCCTCACACTTCTCAGCAAGCCTGAATCAGCCTGAGGGGATTACCCTGTATGGTCCAGGAGCGAGCCAGTGCAGTCAAAGGGAGCAGGGCAGCCAACATGAGGGAGAGGCTGCGAGGACGGAGCCTCACTTGGAGGGATGTGACAATCGGCTTGAAGGTTGGAGAGCACCAGAAGCCGGAAACAGGAAAGACAAGGTCACAGATGCTCATGTGACTCTGGAAGGTTCCCAGCCCTGTTACACTACTGATGACTCGGTCCTATTTCTCACTGTTTCAGTCAAGGACATGAGACATTTAGGAAGAATGGACAGGTGTAAGGGACAGTGACTGACGGACCTCTCCCTGATTTCCAGGAAAACGTTTAATAAATACAAGAAGTCAGAAGACTCACCCCAAATCTAGTAACAAAGGCTACATTTCTGAAGAGCTAAAAAGAACGTTGAGCTGGTTTGCCGCTATCCATCCGTCCCGCCCCAACTCGCCCAACCTGATCCCTTCCATTCCCATACCTCCATTCCCCACCCCCTTCACTCCAAGTTTACCCAGGAGATCTCATCTATTTCCCTTTCCAGAAAAATCCATGTGTTTCTCTTTGGCCCCTCCTTGTTACCTAGCTTCTCTGGGGCTGTGGATTATAGCCTGGTTATCCTTTACTTTACAGCTAATATCCACTTATGAGTGATATACCGTGTTTGTCTTTCTGGGTCTGGGTTACTTCACTCAGGATGATTATTCTCCAGTTTCATCCATTTGCCTTCAAAATTTCCTGATGTCATTGTTTTTTTTTTTTTTTTTAAACTGCTGAGTAATACTCCATTGCATAGATGTGCTTCTTATTATGTTTTTATTTTCTAAAAATATAGCTAAAATAAGTGACTACGGTTGATTAGTTCTAAAGAGTAGAAGGCATTTGTATTAGAAAAATCAGTGGAAATCCTTCAGATTTCCTTTGGTGGATGGATTATGTGAGTTATCTACACCTTGTAGTCCTGTTAGACCCACACCACATTACTGAATTGTACTCCTCAGAAAGGTCTGCTATTTCAGCATGCTTTACAGCACATGTTTCCTTTCTAAATCTGCATGCCTTAATATTACTGGATATGGAAATAAAGAATTTTAAATGTCAACAAGTTCTCGCATTGTATTTGCAAAGAGAACAGACTCCACCAGTGTGTATGGTTGAAGCTTTAAATGTTCCAAGCAAATGTTCACTTCCAACTGAAGTTCTGTTCTGTATGTCTGATGGAGTCACTGGAAACATGTGTCTCTCAGCTGGTCATTTCCCTCCAGGGACAGGTCCTTGTGGGGAGTGAAGAAGCCCTGAGTGAGTGAAGTCCTGAGTGAATGTGTGTTGTTATGTGGACACAGCCATGCCAAAGAGCCCAGATCCCCAGACTCAGAAGGAAACAGCAAAGCCTTCCTCTGACCCCTTGGTGTGATGCTCCAAGAGAAATGTCAAAGCCTTCCTCTGCTCCAGTGTGATATTGATAGTGTGTCCAGAAAATGTCCACCATTGCTTTCTCATCCTGGATGTTTATGGCCTGAAGACTGTTCCTACACAGACTGCTGCTGCTGAGTTAAGCTAAACCTGCCTCCTTGTTTGTCTGAGTGCAATAACCCTGCCTCCTTGTTCAACTGTGTGCCGAACTGCCTCTCTGTTCAGTGAACTTGTGGTTGCTGAGGCTTCTCCAGCGGAGAGCTCAGTCTACCTGACCCTGGTTTTGCTTTCTGTGTGTTCCTCTGTGCTTGTCGTTTCTTTGTGTCCCCCACGGCCTCCATCAGGTCCATTTGTGGAGTCGTGCTGGACACAGCAGGCCCTCATCTAAAAGCCTGGTATTTGGGTCCACTGAACAGCACACCTACCGTAAATTGTTTGATGCTGCGTGTCCTCATGGGGATGAGTAAGGCCAATCACACAATTATTGTGAGGTTAGCAAAGATAAAATAGCCAGCTCATGCTGTCCACAGACCTTAACTGTCTTCTCAGGCATATCAGAGACAGGCTGCCCTGGGTCACATTAACCCTTGAACTGATGCTTGCTCTCCCTCCTCCCTCTCCCTCTCTCTCTCCCTCCCCTCCCCCATCCCCTCTCATTAGTGAGAATATCTCTTCCCTAGCCTCTTTCGTCTGCTCCCTCCAGACATCTCAGGTTTGAATAGAAAGTATCTTGGGTCTCATTTTTCATCTCACCTGGGCTGGCTTTGTCTAGAACCCCTGTTTTCACACCCTGCCGCCCCCACACAGGCTACTGATCCTAAACAACCAGTTGTTTACCCCTGGTCAAGACTGTGATTTTTAGGAATGCTAAACATTAGTTGCTACATCCAGAATGAGGACCGTTGTGATCTTTTCTTCAATGTGCAACTCTAGAAGCTTTCCAATGATCCAGGAGTTGTAACTCAGGTCCTCTGTTGGGTCATTTACAGTTTTCCACATCCCTATAGTCTCCTAAGTCTTATTGGGAACAAGGTGCCTAGTCTTCTAGCAAAAAAATCACACCGTAGTGCTTCGGGAGAGCTAGGAACACCTGGATTAGATGACTTTTGGGAGAGTCAGAGGTGGTTTTGAATATGAAGCACATGGACAGTAGAGAAACCCCACCCCCTGATCCCTCTCCACCAATCACCAGCAGAGCTGCACATTGCTCTGTTGATTTTTCTCAGAACTGTTTCCTATAACGTCACTCATAATTGTTCCCATTTTTAATTTAGTTTCTATGTACTTACGTCTTAGAGTCTCAGTCAGAGTCCTTCATGAGACCAGGCATACTTCCTGCCTCTCGTCGGCATCTTTAGTCTTAGCACAGAGTATACTAATCACAATAACTGGAGCTATGATCAAGATAAAGAAACACGCTGCCTCCTACCACCCGCCCCCAGCTCCTGTATGCTGTGACTTTGAACATGTTAATGTACTCCACATTCATGAATTCTAGGCTTACTTTCTGACTAATCTGAGCTCTCTGATTCCCTGCTTTGGTCTTACAGTCCCAACTGTCTGCTGGATAACTGACTTTTTGAGTTGTAGCACAGAGGACTATGGCCTCTCCTATCTTGCCTTATCATGTCTGTTCCAAACCATTGTCATTTTGGATTTCAAAATATTTCTATCTGTAGCTCAGAGCTTTTCCTTCCAGGCTCAATTGGCTGCGATGTTTTACTTGGGGGTATACGTGTGTATGTGTTGTGTGATATGGTGGTAATGTGTGTGCGTTGTCTGTTGTGGTGGAGGTGGTATGTATTATAAGTGCATGTGTGTGTTGTGTTGTGTGGTGGTGACTGTGTGTGTTGAATGGTATGGTGGTGGTGATGGTGATGGTGGTGTGTTTGAGATACCTCATCAAGGAAGAACTGAGCCTTGGTTTTTCATTCACACGGAAGTATATTATCTTTGGACACTTTTACTTCTAAACATAGTTGTCCCAGAAATATTGCAAGGCATCCTGTAGCCTTGCCCATACTCTCTGTTCCTGTGAGGGCAGCAAACTTAGCTTCCCTTTGCTGTCAGGGTCAGTTATTTAAGCCAATAGTATTTCCATTACATCAATCTCCCATCACTAAGAACAACTGAAAGAGCTTATGATGGTTAACTTTTTGTCCACTTGCTGGGCTTGGAATCACCTGGCAGATGCACCTCTAAGTTTCTGTGTGAGGCTGGACGCAGAGAAGGTTAATTTAACTGAAGAGGGAACAATTGCTCTGAGCATGGGTACCACCATTGCATGGCTTGGGGCTGGGGTCCTGGCCTGAATAAAAGGAGGAAGCCAGCTGAGCACTGGCGTTCACTTCTCCTCACTTCCTGGTCCTTTCAGCCCCCTCCTGCCGCCATGGATCCCACAATACCTTCTCCACCATAATGGACACAACTCTCCCAAGTTATGAGCCAAAGTAAACCTTTCCTCCCATAGTTGTTTTTTTTCCTCTGGCATTCAGCCACGACGATAAGAACAGTATGCAGCAATCAGGCTCTGAATTAAATGAATTAAAGATCACATGAAAACAATTTATTTCTTTAAATACTGAATTCAGCCCATCACCATTTTAGTAAATAAAAAAGAAAAGTATGACAACTTAGTCACATTCATTTATTTATGAGTAGTCTATGATTTTTTTTCCCCCACCCTAGAGTGGTAGAGTTACTGCATATGCCCTGTGGTGCCTCTCTGAGGGAGTCACACGGGGAACACACAAAACGGAGGAATGGGACTAGGAAGTTACGATTCAGTGTTGATGCCTACGTTCCCTGTTTTACCCCCAAGCAATGACATAGCCAATAAAAGCTTTTCTTGGCACCATGTGATCATGAAGGGTATCTGAGTGAGGGCTCTAATAATCCTCATCTTGCTTGTTTGTCTATTTCCTTCATCATCAGATATGGTGTCATGTGGGTTATGTGTGGCCCAAAGGCCTTCTTTCCAAAGCTAGAGAGAATAATATGGCTTTGACTTTACACGCTGCCAAATGCCCAGTGAAGAGTTTCAAGTGCTCAAATTTCTCAGTACCTAAAGAAAGAGGTAAATGCTGATAGACAGGAGTTAGAAATAGGTATGAAGGTATGTTGTCTGGATAAAACATCTACCATCGCATCGTATCAACACCTCTATTTATAACTTAAAGTCATTAGCTACTTTGGACTGCAAATTTTTAATAGGCTGCCAAACAAGGCAGGCAACTCAGTAGAATTTTCACCATTTATGGGGATAGCTTAAAAAATGACAATTACAGTTCAGACAGTTCCTTTCATATTTAAAAAGGAAGTGTTAAGGTATCAATGCTCTGCTCATGTGTGCCTGCATGTGTGCCCTTAAAGTCATTCCAAATGGACTTATCAACATCTGGAAGCAGTGTTGGGAAAGCCACATGTTTTGTTCTTAGCTTCAAACATCTTTGAAAGGAATGTTTTATAAACTACAAGGAGGCTACAAATAGTCAACCAAAAACTTTTCCATGCTTTACAGTGTTTTGAGTTACTACAGAATCAGACACCTGAAGCTCTCAACTCTAGGACAATTGGGGGCTGAAAAATGAGCAGAGGAAGTTATCAGCAAGAATGCAAATACATTAAAAGAGCTAAAGGTGCCACTGCACTCGGTGAATGATGTTCCCCTCCCTCTTCCTCCCCTAGTCTCTCCATGTTTCTTTCTGCCTTTTCCTTACTCTCTGTCTTACTCCTTTACTTCTTCCTTCTCCCTATCCTTCTTCCTTCCTTTGATCCCCCACTCGCTTTCAAAACCTCAGCAGCCATGTGACTAGCACATAGTTTAGAAGAGAGTGTTGATGGATCGTTTGACAAGCAAAAGGCGGTTCAAATCCAGCCTCTTACATTGAAAAGCGGTGGATAGAAAAGGAAAGAGAAGAGAAAAGAAGGTAGAAAACAGGCCTCTGAGGGAGTGCAGATGCTGTTAGATGGGAGCTGGGCTTGGGCAGCGTGGATCCATATTGGTTAAAATATTAAGGCCACTCCACATAGTTAAAAGGGAGGTTTATTTTGTAGGGTAATTTACAAGTAAAGGGATAGGTTACAGGGTCCAGGAAAGGTGTAGCACAGTCCGGTGGTGTTCTCTGGAGAACTCTGCTCGGTCTACCTCCAGTGTCCAGGGTCCAGGAACCAAGAGAGCTCCCCCATCCAGATCCTGGGTCTTCAGGGGTCCTCTCTCAGCTCCGCTTTGTAGGCATGACGGTTACCGAAGCCTCAAAGGGGGTGGTATTTCCAGGTCAAAGCTGGAACAGCTACCCACTACAGATCCAGCCATGTGTAGGGTGGTGTTTGTGAGGTACTGCAGAATTCACAAGTCATTGTAGTGTGCTGGATTTTTCTGTGTGACCAGCACTAGAATTCAAAGGTGGGTAAACACTGTCTATGTATCTTGTCCTCCAGGTGTTTTTTGACAGTGTGTGGGAGAGTGTGAACATATGCCCAGGAAGAGCATATAAACAGTGCATTAGGAGCACAGCAGAGGATCTTGTTTGTCCCTTTTACTTTGGCTACAAAAGGCTCCACGTAAGAGGTGACACTTGAACATAACCTTAAAGGTTGAGTGCTTTCTTCCTGTTTCTGCCAATGGAAACACTTAAATTAAAAATTAATAACTCCACAGGCCATGGTGGCACATGCCTTTAATCCCAGCACTCGGGATGCAGAGGCAGGCAAATCTCTGTGAGTTCAAGGCCAGCCTGGTCTACAGAGCAAGTTCCAGGACAGCCAGGGCTATACAGAGAAACCCTATCTCAACAAATAAAATAAAAAGGAATTAATAACTTTACTACCCCCTTAGATAGTGTTCATAATGTTGCCTAAGCCATCTACATTTTTGTGTTCAGTATAACCTGTGTGTGCTTTAAGACAACTTAGGGGCTGCTTCCACTCTGTCAGCCTGTTAATCTTCTAGTTTAGAAGTGTCCTCACATGAGTGACAATGGCCTGTGTTGAGTTAGTGAATTTATCTTAGATTATATACACACCTTTTTATTCCACATTGTTTCTCTCACTACTGTATTATAAATCCCCCACTCTCCTTGACACACTGCCCTTGCACCCTGTCACATAAGGCATGGGGGAATTAAGTAATTGGGAAATTAATGAATGAATGTGTCAAGTCCTAGTCACCCAAAGGATTATTCTTGGTTCATCTTGGAACTGCAGTCCTCACACCTGGACCCTTTCATATTAGAGAACTTTGAATTGTGTATCTAGGTTGTAGTCCAAACTCTATCCCAGGACTATTTTATCTCACCATTTAAAATGAGCATATCTACACGTCAGAGATGCTTGGGATCAGATATGTTTTCAGAAGAATATTCCCTATGATTGGGGGAACTACTTTCTGGGGAAACAGACAGCACCAGCTGCATTGTTACTCAGGATGCAGCATGGGGGAGGGCAAAGCCATTTCTTATGGCATCTAAACTCCTTCTTCATCTTTGGGTCTGTAATATTCTGTAAGTTCTTAATCTTAATGGATCTTAATCAAAATTGGTTAAAGATTCCAATTCAGACGTTTAGACAAGAGAAGTTTCCAAACTAATGTGATTCTTCTATTTGGTTGCACATTGGGACCCCAAGTCTTCACCCTAGACCTCCTGAGTCAGAATTTCTGAGTCTCAGGCTTGGGAATCTCTCTTTGTAAAAGGTTCTCTGAGTAATATGGTTGATAAGCCAGGCTGGTGAACCACTGCCAAATAACAGTCCAATTATACTAGTTAAGCACAGGACATTGATTCCAAATTGTAAAGCTATGAGATGGGCTGAGCCCTGATTGAACACATCAGTCAAGCAATCCGTGTATATGAATAGCATATCTAATGGCTCAAGGTTTAAATTTCTGTTTGCCTTACAGGGTTAACACGTCGTCCATCTCATGTTGGAGTTCTGTAGTTTATTCCCCTGAGAGTTCATCTCATCTATTCCAGAAACTTTCCATGGGTGGAGGCACAGGTTTTGGTTTTTCTTTCTTTCTAGTAATTCAGAATGTAGGTCAGGATATTTGTGAGGACTCCTCACTCCGTAAATGAGAAGCGTCGTAGCAATAAATCCGGGATGTTATTACGCTGTTATTATCTCTAACTTAATTACTGAATGCCGGGTCATCCACTAGACCTTACTATTATGAGGAATTTATAAACGCATCTGACTAGCTATTTAAAAAGTGACCTTTAACTTTACAGGACCAAATGTAGGTGGTACAAGATGAAGATGAGTAACACGGGGATGAGCAGGTCATGCACAGGCAGCATGGTCCTCTGAGTCACTCTTCTTCTTTTCTTTGTGAAGGAGTGAGGGGAAATAACAGGAAATCCAAAATACAAGTATGATGTAATTTGATTGTAATGAAGTTAAGTGAAAAGCAAGTCTTGTAAAATAAAGTGCCTTTGCAGATTAAAAATTGCATTAACTGATAAAGGAAATAAGAAATAATCAAGTTATTTGAAAAGTTCCATCTTAATCAAAATTGGTGGAAGATTCCAATTCGGATGTTTAAACATATTAGTTTCCAAACGAATATGAAAGAGGAGATTCCTCCCTCTCAAGTATCTGAAAGTATCTTCATAAGCAAATAAACATTTTACATTTTTAGATAAAAACATGAAAAATATAAATAACCCTGATAACCAAACAATCAGAAATCACAGCATAGATGGAAGAAGACACGACCACACTTAAAATTAATTGTTAAATCACCACTGGGTTCATTAAAACATCACAAACATTGTAGGAAGAAACAGATATTTTTGGAGAAGCTACTATCTCAGAGACATGCGCATAAACAAGTATTTCCAGTTGCTGGATGTAATAAAGAAGAGCTACAACAAAACCTTTCCAAGAATGCACTTGAGGTTACTGAACTTCTACCAAGATTTATTGCTTACAAAGGAACTGGGACTGTATTTCCCCATAGTGACATCCTTGCTTAATAGAAATATCCAAAATCAAGTCCAACAGCTATTATTCAAGACTCGTTATTATGCTAAGAAATGCAAATAAAATTATTCTTGTCACCCTGTAGCAGAACAAAATTAACTCGATATAACAATATCTTTCTATGTAAAAAAAATCAGGCATCATGTGTAGGCTTGCTGTTTCATGAGTATGATGAAATCCAGTAACTAAGGCATTAAGATATGTTTGACCAACAGAGCTCCACCTTGAGTTGAAAATTTATTTGATTTATATACACTAATGAAACAGTGACTATTTAGATATGGTTATTATAACAAGGCAATTAATTTAAATACAGAACTACTAAAATGTTGACTGTTGGTAAGCAAAGAAATTCACGTAAGTTGCTCAGTCAGCCAAAGGCATTATTATATTTTAAGATGTAATATTTTACTCTCCTGATGCATATGTGGGTATAGAGAACAATTGACCTGTAAAATTCATTATATCTGTAGAAAGAAGTAAACAAATAAAAAGACTTAATAAGACCTAGTTGCTAAACTTTTATATTGCAGATTTGTATAGAGTGCTGTTGAATATTTTAGCAGGAACTAGATTTAAAGCTTGGAAATTGTAGTATGCACTCTGGAATTATATTCCTCTTGATTTTGCTCCTTGTCACATATTTTCACCTTAAGCAAGTCTATATTTCTTTGAGCCCTACAGGCATAGAAAATAGAATATGATATCAGAATTCCCTCAGCTGATAGAAATCACAGGTTGGTTAGCTCAGGATACATGAGTGGAGACATGGATTTGTTGGCTTGTATATTCAATAGGAAGTAAACTGTTTACCTTAACTTTACTGGATGAGATGGGTACCATCATTTTGACCTAGAAAAAGGGACATGGAAGCCCATTCAGAAGCATTTTCTATGAACAATGGGAGGACCAGCTTCATCATATTCCTGCTTACTGATCCACATCTGCTGGAACGTGGACAGGCTGGCCAGGATGGAGCCCCCAATCCAAACAGAATACTTGCGTTCCGGGGGAGCTATGATCTTGATTTTCATGGTGCTTGGTGCCAAGGTTACAATTTCCTTCTGCATCCTGTCCGCAATGCCTGGGTACATGGTGCTGCCTCCAGACAGCACAGTGTTGGCATATAAATCCTTGCGAATATCCACATCACACTTCATGATGGAGTTGAATGTTGTCTCGTGGATCCCACTGGACTCAATGCCTAGAAAGGAAGGCTGGAAAATGGCTTCCGGGCACCGGAAGCGTTCATTTCCAATGGTGATCACCTGCCCATCAGGAAGCTCATAACTTCTTTCAAGTGAGGATGAAGCCGCTGCAGTGACCATCTCCTGCTCAAAGTCCAGGGCTACATAGCACAGCTTCTCTTTGACATCCCGCACAATCTCCCGCTCAGCTGTGGTGGTGAAGTTATAGCCTCGTTCCGTCAGGATCTTCATGAGATAATCAGTCAGGTCTCTGCCTGCTAGATCCAGTCGTAGGATGGCATGGGGCAGAGCATAACCTTCATAGATGGGCACAGTGTGAGTGACCCCATCCCCAGAATCCATCACGATACCTGTCGTCCTTCCCGAAGCATAGAGGGACAGTACAGCTTGGATAGCTACATACATGGCAGGTGTGTTGAAAGCCTCGAACATTATCTGAGTCATCTTTTCCCGGTTGATCTTGGGATTGAGCGGTGCCTCGGTGAGAAGAATAGGATGCTCGTCTGGCGCTACGCGTAGCTCGTTGTAGAAAGTGTGGTACCAGATCTTCTCCATGTCATCCCAGTTGGTGACAACTCCATGTTCAATGGGATACTTCAGGGTCAAGATGCCTCGCTTGCTCTGGGCCTCATCTCCCACGTAACAGTCCTTCTGGCCCATACCAACCATGACCCCCTGGTGTCGGGGACGCCCCACCATGGAGGGGAACACAGCCCGAGGGGCATCGTCACCACCAAAACCTGCCTTGCACATCCCTGACCCATTATCTACTACCAAGGCAGACAAATCATCATCAACCATGGTTGCTGGCTAGGATCTTCCAGATGGGTGAACAGAAGTTGAATAGAGGTAAGTTCTAGATTCAGAAGTGCAAGAAAGAGAGTGGATAATCAGAGAACACTTCACGACTGCCTTCAGAGAAGGAAGCCTGCACCTTCACAGTATTTAAAGGAACATACCGACCCCACCCATGTCCTATCCCACCAGTTCCCATCATTTCTGGGTGGGGCTACCTTTGAGGTATTAATGATGATGATAATTACAGAAATCATTATTAGACCTTTCATAAAGAGAAAACTGGCTACCAAGTGGCTAAATCTCAGGGTACTGTAATTAGGCAACCCCCACACAGCTGCCAGTCTGCTTGGCGAGGTCTCTAGATAACTACGGGGGAATGTAACCACAAGATTAAAGAGAGCTAGAGACGGGACGGGTGACGGTGCTGGAAGGACCACTCCCCTTCAGCTTGCACTCTGAGACCATTTAGCTTTGGCTTTTCAGTTTTGATACGTGGTTATTCATATGAAGAGTCTGACTCTGCCTTTACTGTTTCAAGATTTTCTTTCCCATTATTACAAGATGTCGTGAATGATAGGAGCTGTTTTAATGAATGAAAATAATGAGCGGCCATGGGTAGCCTAAAGGCTTTAATCAGAATGTACTTGTGACTTGAAAAATGTAGAGCTGTCTAACCGATTTCAAATCAGCCAGGCACAAGTAAAAGCAACAGAGTGATCAATAACGTAAACCACTATATATATTTTTTCTGACATAAATATCCAATGACCACATTTTATTATTTATATTTTCCAATAACCAAATTTATTACTATCATTGGCATTGTTCATTGGTTTACTGAGTCGATGTCAACTGCACAGAGGCAAAATGCCAATGTTTTTGAGTGATTTATTACTTAAAATGCAAATTAAAATAATTTTATTTGCAATAAATTTTTATAAAATATTTGGGTCATACAACAATGAACAAATTGACAAGATAAAATTTTAAATTATATATTTGACTGCATATTGACCTTTTAAAAAACCTGATCTTCAAGATGCATGTATTTTATTATGACACCAAGCCTGTCTGTGGTTAATCTCAACACAATTGGTAAAGTATTGCTTTCTTTTCAATTAAAGATACAATATCCCGACCACTTTGGAGGAAGTTTATTTGCGTTTAGTGTTTAAGGTAGAAGTACAGACAACTTGGTAAATGTGTGTCGTGATGGACCACAGGACATGAGGAACTGAATATCCATCAGTTAAGAAAGCTCATAATCTCTTGTGCCTCATGTGTTGGGAAGTAGGACAATAACCTCTTTGCCAGTTCTTCTAAAGCAAAGGGATTTTTCATAGTCACATCTGAGTTCTCCAAGGTCACCTTTGATTTGGTTCATTCATTCTTTCACCTCCTGCCTCCCCTGCCCAAATCTCACTTCATAAGTAAAGGCAACAACTCCTCATTGCTGAGTAGAGATACACCTTCAGATTCAAACCCCATGAGAGCCAGCCTGTGTTTTTATCTACTAAGCCCCTTGGACAGTCACGACAACAGCATGTTGTGAGTGTCTGGCCCTCTTTTCTTGTTGTTCACTTTGAAGTAGAATTACCTTTCTCTGGGTCTCTAATGTATCTTCAAAACCTTCCTGCTGGAAATCAGACATGGTGGGAAGTGTTTGAGCACAAGACTTAAGGTCTTGCTTTGGACCCCACCTTCCTTTTAAGCTTTTGTATAACTGAAAAATTTCTCCCCTGAGCACGGAAGAACTGAGTCCCTAACCTGAATGGCTTTGTGAACTCCCTTTTCATGAAGTACAACAGAGCTTTCTATTATTGCAATATTTTATGGCTGTAGGATGTTGGATGTTGCTTCTGGGAATGTCTTTTTTTCCCCCTCTACAACACACTATGTGAACATCCCCAAAGTGAACAAAATACACATTGTATTTAGCAAAGGCTCCATTCATGAATTATGAATTGTAGTCTGGCATATAATACAAAGGCAGGCTAGGAGAATGTCAGCTGAGAATTCTGTATGGTACCAGGTGAGGTCTCACACTTAGATTTATTTCGGAGCTGCCCTTAGAATTGCCCTTAAATGAAGGTTACTTGAGATCGCACAGCTCAGCCCCGAGAGTGAGGTTGCTGTGTGATGTGGTAGATAGCTCCTATTTTAGTTTTTGGCGTCCTCAGAGAAAATGTCATTCATTATGTGTTCTTAAAACAAGCTTTTGACAGTTTAATTAACTCCCAGCAACACAAGAGAGCATATCCTAATTCAGCACCTATTTGAGACAGGTGTGGTCGTGTGTGCCTGTAATCTATCACTCAGGAGGCTGAGACAGGGGGACTGAGAATCCCAGGTCAGCCAGAGCTACACAGAGAGATCCTGTCTCAACAGAGGAAACAAAAACCACAACATTCTCACAAAACAATGGCTGTTTTAAAATCTCTTCTCTTGGGATGGTTAAATTTGGAAAAGGTAGCTGGAACTTGTGTGAGTGAAATATGGGAAGATGGGTTTCTAGGCTTGGGACTGGGGGATACTATTCCTGATGGCACTAGGTTTATGATTACCTAGCGTTCATAGATTTTTGTTTTCTGAAACTTATAAGGGCCTTTATAGTTAAAATAATATATATGCATATATGAACATTATATATATATATATATATATATATATATATATATATATATATGCAATTTTCTTTGCAGAGTCACCTAAGACTCATTTATTCTATCAACAAACATTGGTTAGGCTTTTCCCATGCACTTGGCATTGCCAACACTTTGTTAGATAGACACCTCCCCTCATGTCTACAGGTGATCACTTCACACTTGCATGGAGTGGTAGCGTGTGCCCTGATAGGGCCCTGCCATTGCTGACCAGTTGTCAGAGATTTTGCCTGTCCCTTTCAGATACACAGGAGTCCAATATGGCAGATAGGTATAGAAAAGAAACACAGAGAGACACGAAGGTGGGATGAACCTGTGGTTAGGGCAAGAGGAAGGAGAGGCCCAAGTAAGGTGACCTCTGGGGTGTCTCACATGAAGGACAGGAGGCTGCCAGTGGCCAATGAAGACAATGGCACAGCCATGAGCACTATTTGGAACTAGGTCTTTACACAAGGCTCAGTGAAGGTTGTGTTTGGACCTTAACAGGCAGGAAGAAGCATGCAGGACTCTAGGACTTCATGCTGTATTCCTGTGTTGCATGGGCTGTGATGGGGGAACCCTGGGAGGCTGTACCTAATGATTAACTCCTATGTAGACTCACCTCTTTAACTGAACTACTGAGGCCGGGGAGTTTTAATGAGGTCCCCTTTGGCCACCACCAACTTAGAAAGTTGAGGTCAGCTGTCTTTCTCTCTGGTCCTCACTCTGTCTTTCCCCTGGCCCCACACTCTCTTTCCTTGGTGAGTTTTGTATGTGTACTGATAGCTTTGACAGTTTCTCTCCAAGGACTTTCTGTCCTTGCTCTTCATGAAGCTGTATAAGGGATCTAATAGAAACAGGGATGGGAAACTAGTGTGAATTTTTATTACATACCCATCTGCTCACTAATTGACCTATATGACTGACCCACTTTTACAAGTTAAAAGTCTCATTATATGTGGCTAAATGCTCTCTCATGTTTATGTTTCATGTCGATTAAATGGATTTATCATGACATATGAACTATAAACATTCATTCCGGAGAAGCCTTCAGCATATGACTTTGATAATTTCCTATAGACGATAAACCCAATAATAATTAGATAAAGTTTATAGTGATAGTTCTGATTATTTGCTTTAATATATAGAACTTTGTTTTTTAAAAGGTCAAATGGAAAAAAATGAAATACAATAAACCCTTCAGCAAATGAAGCCCAGCTTTCTTCTTTACCGATGCTGGCACGGGCAGGTGGGAGAAAAGAGGGCTTGTGCTTGGAAGGAAATTGACTTAAGCATGGTTTTCATGGCACAGCCAACTGTAGCTCCTGGGCCCCATCCTGAGTGAGCCCACTTTCTGTGAACAATACCATCTCCCATTCTGCAGGGCAGTGGGACTCCTCTGTTGTTTGAAAGGGCCCAATATGGAGTTTTATGGTGTTATTTCTTATTCTATTTTAAAAGCATGGCATTGAGTAGCATTTGACTATTTTCGTTGACCTGTAAGTAAGGGCATTAGAACATTTGCAGATATTTTGGTTTTGAGGAAAAAAAGAATGAATGGGAAGGAAGATTATGCAATGGGAAAGATCCATAGCCACAAAAATCCATCCATTACTGATGAGACCCGTGTACTACTGAAGACTGAGATAACCCTGAGTTGCAAGGTGGAGGGAGAATATGAAGACAGGGAGAGTGTACCAGTCTTCAAGCTAAATGCTCCATGTACACACGTTTCTTTACTCTTCATGACAACTTGTATGAAGTCTGTGTTGCCATTCATCTTGAGATGGGATGAATGCTAGCTGAAAGATGAAACTGATCAGAAGAAGAGTGTCCTCCTTATGACTTGAGCCCAAGTAGACCAGTCCCAGAGCTCAATGATAGGTTAAAAGAAGGGGCCCAGGACATCTGAATATCCCCTAGTGACAGAAACAGTACTACCTGCTCTTGTAAAACTTTCACATTTTCTGTTGGGAAGGATCACCTCAAAGTGTCCAAATGCCATTTTAAATGATTAATTTTATTACAATATAATGATACTCTCCTTTCAAAATGGAAGGGGAAAGGTGGTGTGTTAATGCTTGAATTGAGAAAGATATTTGCAAGAGACAAGCCTACCAACTAAAAGAAGAAAATGGTCTGAGAATGAGTTCCTAAGAAAGTAGTGATAGAGGTAATAGGCCATTAGAGAGGCAAATCTAAACCAGGATGACAAACACATCTTTTTCATCACAGTTGCATGGGAAGTAGCCTTCCAGGTGTTGATTCTCATACCGCGGATGACACTGTTTTAGGATATCCGTATTGGCCATGATCAGTCAAGTGGGAAGACTAGAAGAAGGCAGGGGCTCTGATTTAGGAAATGAGGTGAGCCTAGGAGACGCCAGGGCAACAGAATAAATATAATAGTCTCTAAAACACATCAAATGTAGAAGTCAACCAAGATAGATAAGAGCCACCAAGGCCCAGAGGTGTTTGAAAAGTGAAGGTAAGGAAGTCAGCTTCAAAGAAAGGCCCTAGTAATCACACCAATGGAGGAAGTGACCTGGAGTTGGGGGATAACTCGATTGAGAGATGGAGAGCACACCTAGTGTACAGTGAGTCATATTCTGCAGGCTGGAGAAGAAGATCTCCAATTCTGTGCACGCTGCTGTCACCTGAGATAGATGAGTAGGGATCATGGGCTCTTAAAGGTGAATTTAATCAATATATCTGTCATAAAACACCAAAACCCAAAATGATACGTCTGTGGCAACTAGTTGTCTGTACTTATTTTTCATTCTAGTGACTGACTTTTCATCCTGGCTGACTTGGTGACTGCCTAAATGTTACACGTGATTTCTTGCACATTGTTATGTAGATCAATCAGTAGCCCAAGTGTAGTTATAATTGACACAACAGGACTAGGGGTTGAAGAACACACAGTCTTTCTTCTTGTACAGAGTGCTCTGATGCTATGGAAATGTGCTGTCTTGGGTAAAGGACACGGAAGACAGATCATGCAGAATGGAAAAGCTAATTCAGTTTTGGAAGCTGCCTAATTTACTTTACTTCCAGGGGAAAACATTTGTTTACATGAAATGACTCAATGTACACTTGTGGGATTTGCTTTCCTTGTGGTTTGTTTTCCTAAGGATGCGATTCTCCTGGGACTCAAGGAGACACAGGGAGGGGACTGTTTCAGGTATCTGGAACTGTTAAAACTTTCTGAGGGATTTCTTAGTTCTCATTTGCAGAATCAAGGCAGCATGTTGTCAGGGAAAGAAGAGTGGGCAGGTGGCTCTCCGGTGGAGGGTTCAGGAGAGAAGGGGAACGGAACTCACAGAGGGAGTGGACCTACCTGATGGAGGTACGCTTTCCTTTAGTTATGCCAGGAGACAGTAAAAAGTCAGTACAAGAAGACAATACCGGCAGGTGGGGTGGATTCTGGCTCTCTCTCTGCAGTCAGGTCATACCTGAGTGCTCAGCCTACAGACTGGGGCTGCTCCATGGCTGCTTGGGCCTAGACAATGTTCTAAAAACATTTTACATCGTTAATTTTAAAGATGTGTCAAGTCAGTGGATTTCTGAATTCCCATGTCTCTTAAAAATGAGAAAATCACACAACAATGGGAGTGAATGTTTTCTCTTTCTCCTTCATCCCAGGCATTGCTCCCAGCATCCACTCATGTAGCTGATGAGTTCAGTGTGTTCTGAGAAGCTCAAGAGGGTCATGTGACCCAGGGAATGATGTGGATGGGAAAGATGAGTGGGAGGGGTGTCTGTTTTGGGGGATAACTTGATGTTTAAAAGCTCAAGATATAAAATACTACGTAGTTGAGTTTTTTTAATTGTATAAAACATGCCTAGATGTAACACTTAAGTCTCTAAGAATTAAAAAGAAATACAGTAATTCAAATGACAGTAAGACAGGAAGGGGAGAAGTTTTGTTTTTCTTTGTTTTATTGAGGATGAGGTATTCAGGATGTGTTCATGTCACAAAAGGAAGAATTTTATCTAACAGCTAAAGTACAATTCCTAAGAATATAATTAAATTCAACTCCATTTCTGACAAACTATTTCTGTTGCCACTTAGGGGACAAACATCAGGAGTCTGAATCCTTGAATTCTCTCTCTCTCTGTCTCTCTCTCTCTGTCTCTCTCTCTGTCTCTCTCTGTCTCTCTCTGTCTCTCTCTCTGTCTCTCTCTCTGTCTCTCTCTCTGTCTCTCTCTCTCTCTCTCTCTCTCTCTCTCTCTCATTGTTGGATGGACTGAAAGAGACTGGAGCAGGCTCTTAAATAACATTCTCACATTCGAGCACTTTCCTGTCTTAGTCAGGAAGACTATCTCTAGGGGATACATTTTTGCTTCTTCAAATCCATTTTCTCTGAAGCTGAGCCCTTTGAAGGAAAGCACCCAAAGATGCTATAATATGAGAAGTCTCCAAAGGAAAGCCTTGATAAAAGCATTCAGACAGAGTTTTCCTTTTTGTTCCTGCAAATGGGATCTGGGTCAAATGAGTAGAGTATCAGAAATAGACTTTAGGATTAAAATCAAAGAGGAAGGATTCTTTTGTTGACATCTTTCTTTGATGTTGGTGAAGCTTTCAGCTGTGAGCCGAGGAAGGAGAAAAAAGAGCTTTGGGTTAGATAAAGGGTTAATAAGAAATACTGAAAAGAACATACAAACAGCAAAGGACGTTAGAAATATTAACCCAACGAGAGGCCACCAAACAAAGTAGAGGACTGGGGAGAGATAAGAGGCAAAACTTCATAAAAACCATATATTTATATATGGAAATAATAAAAGATTGGCCTATGAGTCACATATGATCAAGCCATTGAGACCTCAAATTATCTACAGAACAAGGTCCAAGCTCCCTGAATAGACTTCAAGGCCTTCCATTATCTGGCTCCAACCTACTTCCACTGCCTGGCATTTTACTATGTTTTCTTCTCCCTACTCCCAAGAAACATCTATTTTTCACCTCCCAGACTAACTGCATTCCTAAGGCAGGCTGCTCCTCAGAATTGCAGACCTTGCTTACTCTACTGGTAATCTCCACCCCTCTTTATCTATTCTTTGATGTTTGATACATCATCAAAATCCCACCTTAGACGCTCTCCAGTTTCTCCATACAGCCCTCTCTAGTTTCTCTAGAAGTCCCATAGCACCTAGATTATCTCTCCATTATAGCTCCTCTCTCTGTTTTATATTATATATGCACATATCTCCATCACTAAAATCTCTATATTACCCTCACACATTATTTCTGACATTGCCTATAATAACTTCTTAAAACTCTAGTCATTCAGGCACTGATTGTTGGCCTGTACCCCAATATTTATTTTGAAACAGAGAGTTGATTGATTGGATTATGTTAACATCCCAATATTGGAATTAAGCTTAATTAAGATCTAACTTAACATATTGAAAAACAATTCCATTGACTCCTCTCAGATGTTGTTTATATAAGTGATCTCAAATCAAAATCACTCAATATCTGATTTGAGTATCACCTTGGAGTGAATCGTCTAATTCACCTAAAAATATGACACCAAATTTTGTTGAATAGTTTTTGAGACATTTCTTACAAGCTTTGCTATTTTTTCCCCTGTTTGTTTGGTTTAATTCAGACTCTTGTCCCTTCACAGTTAGCTATATGTTCCAGTGTACTTTGACAAATATTTCTTTTTTTGGCACTAACCTTTGAAGACCACTGTTACCAGACTTTTAAATCACACGTCTTAAAATGTCCTGGGCCCCTAATTTTCTGTCTCATAAATTGAAGCTTCTCCACTTTGATTTGATCATATAGTAATCATGGTGGTTTGAATACAATTTCTGAATCTGGAAAAATTAGGTTTGTCCCACCCTTGTTATACTTACCAACTGAACCATCCAGAACTTTCCAAGGTCTCAGTTTCTGATGCCATTAATGGAAGACAGTAATTGTTTCTGCCTCCTAAAGTTGTCTTGGGTTGACATGAGATGCCGATAAAGTGATTGTCAAAGTGTATGGTAAGAACAAGAGTTCATTGAGTATTAGCAATCTTAGTTTTTCCCCATCACTCACCAGGGGGTCTCCTCACTGTGCCAGATGAACAGCTGTGAGCACACACTCTTGGGACAGGCTGATGGGGACTGAGCAGACCCTGAGCACCAGGCAGGAATCTTTGATTAGCTACAAGGAAAGGAAAGATGGTAAAGGGTTGGAAATTTATGCAAACACGTCTTCATTTCACTGGAGTGTTTGAATTCTACAAGCCAGGTAGAGTTGCTCATACTACTGTGTTGCAGGTGACTACATTATGCAGAATGTAATTGTTTGGGGGGAATACACCATGTGAAGGAACGGGACAAGAGACCTTATTTACCTGGATGCAGTGCTTTCTTATTCAGAGGTATGGGGTGTTCTGTTGGTGTCTTCAGCACCCAACCTCCATGCTAGTTTGATGCTTCCTGGAGTGGTGTGGTGATGCTAAGCATAACCTCTGGAAAAAGGCCTGGGATGTGGAAGATGTGGCAGCCAGTGACAGTTTCGTATAAGTGACTGGGACCAAGCTTTCTGCACAGTGAGTGATGGTTGCTGGTAGAAACTAGGTATCGTAGCTGAGCCGTGCCTCATTAAACACTAAGTTCTGAAACACTTAGTTCTAGCCATTTGCAGCTAGCTTGAGGGTCACATCCCTGCCCATCATGGCCACACCCCGTAGCTTGCAAGTTTGTCTTAGTTTGTAGCTCAGGTGTTTGCCTATGCAGTTAACATTTCAAGCAGATTGGTTAGTTTCTGGTGTATGTATTAAAGCTGACAAAAATCACAATTGTGGGTGAACGATGGTTTAGATAGACATGAGCTGAGAGATATGAAATGACCTCTTGTCCACTCGAGATTACTCATTTGCATAAGCCAATCATGTTAGTGTCAAGGCTGGAACAGACCACGTGACTTGCAGACTCTTAGCTGCTGTACAGAGGGACCTATAATGTCAATTGAGAATAAGTGTGGTGGTTTGAAAGAAAATAGCTCCCATAGGGAGTGGCACTATTAGGAGGTGTGGCTTTGTTGGAGTAGGTGTGGCCTTTATTGGAGGAAGTGTGTCACTGTGGGTGGACTTTGAGATCTCCTGTGCTAAAGCTGTGCTCAGTGCAACACACAGTTGTTTCTGCTGCCTGTGGATCAAGATGTAGAACTCTCAGCTCCTTCTCCAGCACCTTGTCTGCCTGCACGCCACCTGCTGTGATGATAATGGACTAAGCCCCTGAAACCGTAAGCTAATGCCAATTAAATGTTTTCCTTTATAAGAGTTGCTGTGGTCATGGTGTCTCTTAACAGCAATAGAAATCCTAACTAAGACAGTGAGATTTAATCCCATCATATGGCCTGCCTGACCTAACATGGAGGTAGCATGGAGTAGAAGAAAGAACACCAGACTGTAGAGGGTTCATCATCATCATCATCATCATCATCATTATTATTATTATTATTTTCACTCATCATCAGCTTTGGGTAAGTTACTTAGATTCCATAGTCTCCCATTTCCTCATTTATAAAATGAAGCGAGGGAACTCGTTAACTCTGGCTGGTTTAGTGCATCTGCTTGTCTGGCATTCTCTCGGAGCACCACTAAACTTTGCAGTTAGGAAATAAAAGGCTGCTAAAAACCAGAGCAAGGAGAGCAGAGGCAGACATTACAGCTCCAGCACCTTAAGAGCAGGAAGGAGGCGCGCAAGTGGTAACCAAGCTGACTGCAGGGAACAGAACCTCAGCTGGGATTGGAGGCGAGGGAGGGATCCAATGGCCAATGTTCTTACTTCAGAGGCCCAGAAAGGCTCCAGATTAGATAGATAGATAGATAGATAGATAGATAGATAGATAGATAGAGACTCTAGAAACCCAGTGGTATCAGAAATAGGGAAATGAAATAATGCAAGGATAAAAAACAGATAAATCAAGGGTGCCATTTTATATCTCCCGGACTTCAGTGTGGGAAGTCTGAGCTGATAGGCTTCTGGATCACAGTATTGACTATCATTGTTCAGCAGGTTGGGGGAGGGGCTTACACCTTGTCAAAAATACTCCAGAAAATATAACAAAATGATAAGTGAAAAGATGTATTTCTTCAAAATTAAAGGATTTACCCAGCAAATGAAGCATCCGGTTGATAGAAATTATAGACTAGAAACAAGTGGAGGGGTATCGTGAAAGGAGTGAATTAAAATCTTCCAGATGTGAGTCAAGCCTCTGGCTTGAGCTGATAAACTCAGAGATCGGTGGAACAGTCCATAACACAGCCTATCTTATTGTGAGGGTTTAGAACTGGAGAGAAGGAAGGGGAGAGAGGGAGAGGAGAGGAGAGGGAGAGGGAAGGGAAGAAAAGGGGATAGATCTCCCGGTTTTAAGCAGAAATCTCAACAGTTACAACAAGAACTGAATCAGAATGTCCTTATTCTTCTCAATGTCAGTGTCAATGAGGGCAAAAGATATGGGGCCTGCCACCCTCACTCACTATGAGGACGAGGGAGTAATAGAAACTTTCCCAGACAAATGCTCAGGCTCCAAACCTTATCTTCCACTTCACTTTCTCTCAGAATTAACTTCTTTGTTAACCAGAGGGTGTGTCAGGAAACAAGGCCGTGAGATCCAGAAAATAAGAAACTAACTCAGAAGATAAGACAGAAATTTCTAGAATGATGGTGAATGGGGAGATCAAAATACCAGTTGCTGTAGAACAGGCTTAATAAATATTTTCAGAAAGAAGTAGGAACGAGAAGTCCTCTTAAGGATGTTCCAGAGGACGATTGTGCTCCAAGAACAAATACCTGCTTGAAAGCATTGGAGAAAAGCTGCATTCCTAGATTAGTTGAATAGAAAAAATTGGCTGCTGTGGACTCCATAGGAAACAAAAATTGAACACAAGTGGAAATCAAGATAATATTGAGATGGTCACAGTTCTATAAATACAGAATAATGATATAATATTAACTAACAATGTGATTAGAGCGAGCTGTGTATAACAGGTATTCACCAGTGTGTGGAAATACTGAGTGCTAAGATTTTTACACAAATCTTAACAAAAGCTTATAGATGATATTTAGGTCTGAGATAACAATAAATAGCTAGATAAATATGCCATTTAAAAATAAAGAGGCAAGCCGGGTGGTGGTGATGCATGCCTTTAATCCCAGCACTCAGGAGGCAGAGACAGGAGGATCTCTGTGAGTTCGAGGCCAGCCTGGGCTACAGAGTGAGTCAGGAGCTATCTCCAGTCTCATCTCACTTGACCCTCACAACAACTCTGTGGGATGTGAAGATATATTTCTTATCTCAACATATTAATACTTAACATAATATAATCTTTAATAAGAGGTGTGTTCCAAGAATACTATGCACTTTCTTAAGAAAGGGCTTTCCCTTGTAATATTTAAAGTTGCCTAAGTTTCTGTACGTAGAATTGGCATGTAGCAAACTTATATGCTTGAATTCTAATGAAAAATTTGTGTCTTGTTTATCTCTCTATACCTATCAATTCGTCTCTTGTTTTTCAACCCAATATCTTTCCATCAGTCTACTTATAGTCCCTGAGCTCTAAAAGTGGCAGTGCCGATCATCAGATATTCTCTCCGTTGTGAAATCATGTCTTATTTATGAGGCTTTCTTCTTCTGTCCTGACAGTAGTTTCCTGCCAGCTTCTTTCTTGAATGAAGTAAGGCCTGGATGTGGTATTGTATCACCGCAGGATGTTAGAGGTGGAAGGTAGTGGGGATGCCTCATTGAACAGCGAGGAGGAAGACCATTTTATTTAGTCCAACAGGGAACTGAATTATGACCTGGTCTAGAGGCTAAAGGTTTTATAGGTAGGTCACAAGAGAATGTCTTTAATTTTTTTCTGAAGCATAAATGAGTTCAGATGTGTTTCAAAGCTCAGGTAAGTTTTCCATTACTTTAGGATGTCTGGGAGGCCCTATGATGGAGGTGGATACTTTTCAGCTATGGTGGTGGGAGATAATCAATCATGGTCAGTCTTTTCAGCCATGGAGAAGCTTGAGGAAGACCACATGGAGGATGAAAAGTGAGCCTCTAGGGGTATGCCTCACCTGCAGTCGGAGTACAGCTTCTCAGGGACTGGAGAGGAAAGAAAAAAACAAACTTTTTCACACTTCTCAAAGTTCTTAGTTCTTTTCAGCAGTTATATTTGTAGGTGTGTGTGTGTACTTGTGTGTGTGTGTGTGTGTGTGTGTGTGTTTGTCTGCGTATGTGCGTGTGTTTGTCTACCTGTGTGCATGTGTGTGTTTCCGTGTATATGTGTTTGTGTGTGTGTGTATTTGTCTGTGTATGTGCGTGTGTGTTTGTCTACCTGTGTGTGTATTTCTGTGTGTTTGTATATGTGTGTGTATTTGTTTGTGTGTGTATTTGTTTGTTTGTCTACCTGTGTGGATATGTGTGTATTTCTGTGTGTGTGTATTTGCTTGTGTGTGTGTGTGTGTGTGTGTGTGTGTGTGTGTGACATTATGTTTGTTTAGAGAAAAACTTCTGTCTTTCAAGCCCTGGCTCTTCTTTTCTTTCCTGTTTTTAGATTATTTTATTTTATGTGTACGAGTGTTTGCTTGCCTCTATGTTTGTGCACTACACGCATGATTGATGCCCAAGGAGGTTGGAAAAGGGCATGAGATGCCCTGAAACTAGAGGTACAGAAGGTTGTGAACCACTCTGTAGATGCTGGGAACTGAACCTGGTCCTTCAAGAGCAAGTTTTTGCTTTGAACTCCTGAGCCATCTCATCTCTCCAGCCCCAACGTGGTTCTTCTTTGTGTTCATTTCATCTGAGTTGATTTACGTTTTAAAATCTCGTAATTTGATAAAAGCAAATGGACCATTGTGATTTATATGTGGCCTGCAACTTAATGCTGTCTGGCTATGATCTGGAGAAAAGGATGTGTGGAAAGAGAGGTCTCACAAGAGAATTCCGGGGCCACTTGTTGACCCTCTGCACTGCAATTAAGCATGAGATTAAAATCAGACGCTTTGTGTCCTTATCAGAAACATAGAGTCTCAGTTACATACCATACACGTGGACTAGAGATAAAGGATTTTTTTTTCTTTCTCTTTTTAGTGTTGCGAAAGGGAAATGTGTAGCCAGAGATCTTGCAGCTTGTGCCTTTGGAGTTCAGCATAGCATTTGGGGGAAATTTTCTTCTCGTCTCATCCCCTAGATGGCAGCAACAGTCTTTCGCACCTAACTGGTCATCTCTGCTGCTAGGCAAACCGGGAATAAAGGGAGCAGCTGCAAACCCTGTCAACTTAGTCTTTGCTCTCAAATGTATATAGTACCTTTAATGTTCTATTTATGTGATCACCGGTGCAGCGTCTCTGTTATGTATTAATGATTTTGTACTTCCAGAATGACTTTGTATATCCAGGACCATTTGTATTTATAGACCAGGGCTTCTCAGCACTGCCATTGGTGACATCTGGGGCTGGGTATTTCTTTGTAATAGGTGATCTGTGCATTTTAGGATTCCTGATCTAAACCATTTAGATGTAGTACTCTCTCTCTGTTGTGACAATTAAAAACATCTTCTAACATTGCTAAGTGTCTTGAGAAGGGAGTAAAAAGAGTCTTGGTTGAGAATCATTGTATTAGGTTGCCCAGCCCATCTCCTAAGGTGGTTCCTGTGATACTAATCATTTAATTTTTGTAGATGTCGGTAAATTAAAGACCATCTGCCTATACTTTAAATACGTTCCACTCCTCAGTTTGCTTGGGGGATTTGTTGCTGTTGTTTGTTTGTTTTTTGAGACAGGGTCTCACATGTAACTCTGTCTGTTCTGGATCTTGCTATGTAGATTAGCCTTGTCTCATATTCACAGAGATGCACCTGCCTCTGCCTCTAGAGCACTAGAATTAAAGGCATGTACCACCATGCCTGGCACATGCATATATATACACATGTATATATGTATGTGCGTGTGCGTGCATTGCCTATGTGCAGTACCCTAGGAGACCAGAAGAAGGTGTCAGATGCTCTGGAACTAGAGTTGTAGACAGTTGCTTGTTGCCATGTAGGTGCTAGGAATTGAACCTAGGTCCTCAGCAAGAGCAACAAAGTACTCTTGACTCCTGAGTCGGCTCCCCAGCCCCTTTTGGGATATTTTTGATGAAGGAAAAGAAAAAAAGAGAGAGAAAAACCCAACCAACTAATCAACAAAACAAACAAACAAACAAAACAAAACCTTTGACTTTGAAAAGACAAAGATGGGACAAATGTCATCCTGAAACACGATAGATATTTTGAAGTATAGTTTTTTTTAAATCAATAATAAGCACAGATATATGGTTCATTTACTTTTGGTTCCTTTTGATTTCAATAGACAAGGGGAAAAAGCTATACTTGAAAAAATATCCAGTAGACAGAAAAAATATGGAATTCTTGCAGGATTTTAGGGGTTACTCTATTCCATGTCTTAGTCTTTAAACTGGGGTTCCCTGGTTGGCATGTGAACCAAGTAGGCTAAAGGCAGCATCTGCAGGTTCTCAGCCTGTGCCCTCTCTGGCTGAGCAAGGGGAGAATGGGCTTAATGATAAAGCTAGAGATTAGTTCTTTGCAAAACAAAGGACAAAAGGAGTCTCCTCTCTGCCCCCCTTCCACTGTAAGTACCTTGAAGAAGGGACCCCCAGCTGAAGGCACTGTTAACTAGATTAGCTGAATCTGAGAGCATGAGCATGTCACTAGAGGTCCATTAAACATCAGCTTTTCATCTGTCCCAGCTGCTCTTAGTGCATTCTAGGAAAGTGGCTTGGAACAGAAGCATGTGAGACCAGATCCTAAATCTGGTGGGGCACAAGCTGCCTAGGTGTGTTCCATGTCTGCTCCCATTTAGGAACACCTCTGGTTTTAGAGAAAACACATACTTGTCTAAACAAGCAACCAAATCAGGCTTTGACATGCATTCAGGATGCTGGGCTAAGTGTGTTTATGGTGAAAAGATGAAGGCTAGAACCTAGAGTCTAAATGAGATGGCTCGGGTCTTTTTTCTCTGAACCTAAACAATAGTAACAGAGTCACATGAGGACACACAGGTTATGAAATGGCTTAATATTGAGTGGGTCTGGAGGAGGCATGGTATTGGGAGAGCAGAGAAGAAGCCAGTTCAGATGGATGGAGTTGATCTGTCCTTTGAAGACAGCTAGATGCTTTCTTGAGTTTCTAATAGTGTTAGATCAAGTTGTCAACGGCGTCTGAGCCACTGAAGCATGGGATTCTTTTCTACATCCTATATCTTCTCCCACGATTCCCGTGACATCAAAAGTTGACAATGAAACAATAGTTCACTGGCTCCAGAGAGATCCTTTGGAGAGCTAGACCCTAGGAGAGGCATGTTGCAGGAGCCCTCCCGGCAGCCACTCGGCTGAGTGGCCTCTGTCTTTACACTGCGGTGCAGGTCACAAAGCCCTGCGTGTGCCCGGGATGTGAGGGCAAGTGAAGGTCAACAGAGAACTGGGGACAGTGCCAGGGATGGAACTTGACTCCCCAGTCCTTGTTCCAGAACTCAAGCAGTTTGGCTCAGCTAGGGCCAGCCTGCTTCTGTTCACGGAGCTGTCGTTTGGGTTTTGGTCATTTATACACCACTTGCTAACTGTTCCATAATTCCTGTGCGATTTCACGCAGAACATGGGAAACAAAGACAGCCGAACAAGAGGGCTGCTATGCCCTGCTCTGGTTTTATCAGTGAATGAAACTGGACATACAGAGTACAAGCTTTCTGTTGCCCATTGATTAATATATTTTTTCTGTATGGTATAAACAATTTTAGGAAGAAAATGTGTGCTTGCAAGATAAGTGCAGGATACCCTGTCCAGTGTATAAGTATAACATTTATCCATCTATTTTGGCAGGGATATAGCTTAGAGTCTGTGAATTCATCATTCAGGCAACAACTCTTTGTACAGATACAAATCAACTATCAGAGCTACTGCTGTTCCATGTTGGCTCCCTGTAAAGAGAGAAAAGGAGGTCCCCTTGGCAGAAAGAACTCTGTGTCTGGGGACATGACTTCTGCCTCCAACACACAATTGGGTTCCTTTCTGTAGTGTGCCAAGCCTGTCTGTGTGGGACTCCGCCTTGAGGGGAAAGAGCAGGTCGTGCATTATGTTGTTTAGTTAGAAGCTTTCCTGAAAACGTAGGTCTGGAGCCGACTTTAAAGGAGGGAGCTCTTTCTAGGAACAAAGAAAATGAAAAGGTGTGGCTACTTATTCAGAGGGAAAGCTACCAAAACATGCTGGGTTCTTGTTCCCAAAGTTCCTCCATGCAGCTGGGCCAATCAAGCCTGCTGTGGGCTACCGCAAGCCTTGTGACTATATGGAGAAGGTAAAGAAAGAACTAGGAACTCAATGGTGGCTGGATTTACAAACCTTCACAAGTTGTTCTAGCCTGACTGCCGCCTGCTTTACACATGTGCCCCCTGGGCTTCTGCTGAGGAACCAGGCTTTCCAGTGTTTCCAGGTTGAGACCTGGGGCCTTCTGAGTCTGATTACAGCCCTGATTCCATTTTTCCTTGAGCTGGCCTGGCTCATCCCCAGACAATCTCAGATTGCGATTATGTGTTGGAGCCAGAAGGCCAAGAGGGCTATCTGGAGCTTTATGTGGTTTCTTTATCCTGTAATTCTAACAAACGCAATCCATCAGCCTGTCTTGTACAGGAAAGAGCATCCTTTGTAGGCAGGACTCAACTTATGAACGGCTTGTGTTCCAAAATTTGTTTGTGGTCAGTTGTTAGGAATGTAGAGGCAGATCCCCATAATAACAAACTTACGGAGGGAAGGGGCAGTCACGGCAGGCTGATTGGATAGTCCTTTCTGCCCCGGCCCCTCTCTCTGTGCTGGAGACATAAGCTTGGGCCTTCAACATTCTAGCTGTGTCAATTTCTCTTCTGTTGCTGTGATGAAATATCCAGACCCAAACAGCCTGAGAGGGAAGAGGTTTTGACTTAGAGTTGGAGAAGTTTAGAATTCAGCGTGGGGGAGGGGGGAGACATGGTAGTAGGCAAGGAGATTTACATAGTCAGCGAGGGCAGGATGTCAACCCTCAAAGCCTCTTCCCGATGACATGCTTCACCCTGCAATGCTCCATTTCCCAAAGGTCCCGCAACATTCTTAAAGGGCACTACTGGCTGGGGACCAAATGTGCAAACTTAAGAGTCTATGGGGGACATTTTACATCCGGTGACACCAAGCAAGCACGCCACCACTGAGCTACATCCCAAGGGTGTTGTGAGTCTTTCTTGTCGAGCTTTCTTGGGCACTGCCAGCTCCCCAATAATGACACAGAGATTTATTATTCATTATGAAAGCCTGGCCTTTAGCTTAGGCTTGTTCCCAACTAACTCTTATAACTTACATTAACCTGTTTCTATTAATCTACAGTCTGCCACGTGACTTTTTAACCTTTCTTCCATGCTATATGTCCAACTTTCTCTGTGTCTTGCTGGTGTCTCTCATGAGCCTAGATTCTTCCTGAGTCCCTTTCTTTCCCCTGAAGTCCCACCCAACCTCCCTGCCTAGCTATTGGCCATTCAGTTCTTTATTAAACCAATCAGGTGCCTTAGGCAGGCAAGGTAAAACAGTGTCACGTCTTTACACAGTTTGCTCCAATATCCTGCAACCCAAGGACTTGTTTTTTTTTTTTTTTTTTTTTTTTTTTTTTCTGAGACAAGGCCTTTCAGGGTTGTTCAGGAAGACCTCAACTCTTCATTCCCCTTTCTCTCTCTGTCCCCTGAGTGCTGAAGTCACAGGCATGTGCCACCACCCCTGGTTTCTTTAGCTTTATTTATTTTTATTTCATGTGCATTGGTGTTTTGTCTGCATGTATGTCTGTGTGAGGGTGTTGGATCCCCTGAAACTGGAGTTACAGGTAATTATGAGCTGCCATGTGGGTACTGGGATTTGAATCCAGGTCCTTTGGAAGAGCAGACAGTGCTCTTAACTGCTGAGGTATTTCTCTATCCCCTTTATCTGATTCTTTAAAAAGCTAAACTTTAGAAAAAGAAATCAAGCCACCTTCTATTTTTAGATTGAACTATATGAAACTAGAAAAATGGTTGAATGGAAACACTTTTGAACCAGCAGTGTGTTCTGTTTATCTTTCCACCTTCCTTCTCTACCCTCCAGACTCCTCCAGTCTCTTCTCTTTCAGTTAGGTAAAACGTAGGCAAAGAGGATAGACTTTCTAGAGAAGCAGACATGCAAACGAGGAGGGGTTAGCAGGTGTGGACTTGCATAGCTCCAGGGCTGCCACGGGAGTCCAGGTGTCCGCAGAGGCTAGACTGACAGGCGTCCTTACAAAAGTCTCCAAGATAATTTGGAAAAACGCTATCCTGCTCTTTGTTGGAACTTGTCTCTGGGGCCAGGACAGAGATGGCTGGGGTGCTGTCAGGAGCAGAGCAGACTTCAATGTGGGCTGTAGACCACTGGGGTCATAAGCGTGGACCTGAGACAGTGGGGAGTGTGTGGGCGGGGCCAGTGAAAGTGCCTGCATTGACAGGTGACTAGTGTGTCCCATAAAGAGTCAAAGGATAGGAACGGTGCTTTGTGTGCAGTGTCTTGCAATAGAAACAGAGGTGCAGTGTGCCCTTTCCCTTCCCAAGGAAAGTCAGGTCGCCTGTTCTCAGTGCTCAGGGTAAATGCCTGGCACATAGTAGGCACATGGAAGAGTTGCCAAGGAACCAAATAGTGCTGGTTATTTTTAACCTGTTTGCTATGGAAAGATCAAAGATTATTTATCTGGAGGGAAATGTAGCAGATCTCAGCAAAAACAAAAACAAACAAACAAAACCACCCATTTGTGTTGCCTTGGACACTGACTGCTTTAGGGGAAAGGTCTATGTTCACTTAGAAGACAATGGTTCCTTTTATTATTTTAATGTTCATTGTATATTTGCTGTAGGAAGGCACCATTTCCATCACCTTGTGGCCTTCCTCCAACAATGCATGTTCCTCTCCTGATAGTACAGGAATTGAAAGACTTTTGCATTTAACATTCCTCCACAAACATGAGCTGAAAGCTGGGCTGCTCCAAATGAATTCCAGGTCAACAAGCAGCTCCTCTGCCTCATACTGAACTTAGCAGTCCGAGGATAACTACACATTTACAGTCAGAACAGACACGAGTGGAACCAGGGTGCAAGGAACAAAGAACATTCGGTTGCTTGTGCTGCCAAGATTATGGAAATCATTTGCTCCTCCTCGGTCAAGTGTAGGTAAATAAAACCAATGAAGGACACTCTTAGGAGCCTTCACACAATCCTGGCCACATGTTTCAAAAAGAGTGAATGTAAGAGCGAACGGATGAGCCCAGAGCCCAGGGAGCTTGAAAACCAGTCTGGTGGCTCTGCTGTTGCAAGTGGTTTCCATTATGTTTCTTCCTGCAGCAGCACATCTCCATGCCATCTGTTGCCTGCTTTCAGGAGTGAGGTCAGTTCTGACTCACTTTATGCAATTATGTAAATGCAGCTTCTGTACCGAGCAGGCAAGTGCTGTTGCTGTCAGTCATCTGGAAAAGCCATCTACTGCCGAGGCCCCTGCCTCCACTGGTAACACTGTTCTTTCTGTAGCTTAATGTGTTTTAGAAGGAAAGACTTACAAGCATATCTCTACAATCATTTCTAATATTCCCCCCTTCAAAGTTTTATGTATTTTAATAATAGTCTGGCACAATCTTTAAGTTTCTATTGTTGATTTGTTTTAAGTAAAGGTCTGTGAGCATGGTTCATTGGCTATTTCTAGACAAAGCCAATATGACTTGACTTCTGTCTGTATACCGGCCATGGCAAAATGTAGACATACAGTCTTCCTACAATGGTTTCCACATTAACTTTCACTGGCCTTGCCCACACACTCCCTACTGTCTCAGATGCATGCATATGACTCCGATGGTCTGTACCCCATACCTTTAGTGAACAGGACACAATCCTGTCCACACTGTGACAGTGGTAGAGCCTTCTCCATCTCCAGACAAGGAGTGATGTCATGCTTGTTTCCCCATCTTTTTTCTTCTATGACTTTGCCACTTACACAGCATGAGACACAAACTGATCTACAACACACGGCAGGAAATAACATCGTGTTGTGCTGCCGTCCTATATTGGGATGTGTCCTGGGCTGAGATGGGCAGGGGCTGGGAGGAGACAGAGATGAGAAAAACGTTCTCCCTAGAGTGTTCTCCCTAGAGACTACACTCTCAGGAGGAACATTGTGCCAATCCTCTTTCAACTGTGAGTGGATAGGTTGTGTTTGGGAGAATTGAAGAGTTAGGTTAAAAGGTAGCACTATAGCAATAACTAAAAGTGAAGTGGTAGCTGGTATGGGAGGGATACAAATAAATAGATAAAAACTATATATCCTGTGAACTTCAGAGAGATTCATAGGCAGATACCAAAGATAAATGCGGAGTCAGGAGAACACCAGAGCGTCACAGAAGACTCAGTTTATGCAGTTCACACACTTCCCAGTGTCTGCTGTGTTCTAGGCTCTTTGGTAAGCACTGGAATACACTGGCAAACAATGAGCAAGGACCCCCAAAGGTCACCTATAGAGGAAGGGACCCAGAATAACACATGTCAGTGGAGAAACAAACACACTTATGAATAAATGTAAACGAACAAATATCAGTGCATGTAGCAGCAATTAAAACACCATGTGAGATATAAAAGCAGCGAGTTCTGCAGTTAAGGTGATCTTGGAGACCAGAGAATGACCCTGAATGGCTCCTGCAGACACCCTCTCTGAGGAGGTTCCATGTGAAAAAGACCTGCGTTATCTGAAGGGATGGCATCTCAGGGTAAGAAGGAAGTGGTATAAAGTCCTGAGGCAGGAGCAGGCTTGAAGGAGTACCTGGGAGAAGTGGGAAGGATGGGTGAGAGCAGGGTATAGGAGGACGAACAGAATGACTTTTGGAGTTTTGCATGAAATAATGATGCGGAAGGGGATTTGGTTTATTGGGAATGATCTTTTACATGGGCTGAGTTTGAAATGCCTGCTGGACTCCAACAGGTGATGCCAAGAAGACAATTAGATGTATAAACCAGGAGCTTAGGGGGATGGGGACTGGAGTCACACATCTTGGGACTTCAGAGAACATAAGCCAGTAGATAGAGGACTGCCCTGTGCGCTCCATCATTTAGAAGTCAGAAGTAACAGGAGGAGCTGGCAAAGGAGGACCTGGAAGTAGGTACCAGTACTGAGAGTGCAGAACCCAGGAATAGGAGCAGGAGCTATGTTTAAAGAACAAAAGAATTAAGGCCAGCATGGAGTGCATATCTGCAACCCTAGTACCTGGGAGGTAGAGGTAGGAGGATCAGGGGTTCCAGGCCTTCCTTGGCTACATAGCTACTTCACAGCCACCTTGAGATACATGAAATGTTGTCTCTTCCCTCTACCCACCAAAGAATAAGGGACTTATGAACCCTGCCAAATGCTGTGGGCATAAAAGGCAAGATGATCCCAGAGACTGAGTGGGTATTCACCTATCATCTATCTATCTATCTATCTATCTATCTATCCATCCATCCAATCTATCTATCTATCTTCTACCTATAAGCTATCAGTCTATCTATCTATCTATCTATCTATCTATCTATCTATCTATCTATCATCCATCCATCCATTATCTATGTGTTTATCTATCTATCTATCTATCTATCTATCTATCTATCTATCTATCTTCTACCTATCTACCTATAATCTATCAGTCAATCTATCATCCATCCATCCATTATCTATGTGTTTATCCATCTATCTGTCTATCTATCCATCTATCTATCATCTGTCTATCTATCTATCTATCATCTGCTATCTATTTTATATGTGTGTAACATATAAGCAAACACTTGCAAACATTTGTGATATTTTCAGAGTACCTAGTCATGCACCTCTGCCTCTTTAAAATAATTTTGTAGCCTTTAAAAGATTATGTTGATTTGTAGGTCAACAATGTACTAGCTGTTGCAAAATAATTCAGGTAATTATATAGTCTTAGGCCCCCTTATAGTTCCTACTTGTTGAAATGTCAAAGGTGTTTTAGGAAACCACCTATTTTAATCAAAAATTTATTACGATACCTAGCTTACTATGCTTTCACTTTTTATTAGCCTCTCTGTCAAGATTCATAGACTATATTGACTTTTTTTTCCTACTGGAAGCCAAGGATAACTATCCAGAAGGAGAATCATCATAGAATTTTAGAGCTCACATAGTTAAAAGGACCTGAGTGTCTGAAAAAAAAAAAAGAAACACAATCTGGTATAATAAAAAGTAATCACTTGGTTTCAAGCTTAGAAAGACATGGATACCAATCCCAGCTCCACCACTTGCCACTTAACCTCACATGAGTCTGTGGAATCTGCTTTCTAATCTACAGAATGGAATAGATTGCACTGAAGTTCTTCTGTGGAGGAATAAGTGAGGTAAAATGAATGAAGTAGAGTCAAACCTAACATGGCCAAGGAGTTCACATAGCACACTCTCTCTCTGTTTCTGTCTCTCTGTCTATCTCTCTGTTTCTCTCTCTCTGTCACTGTCTCTGTCTCTCTGTCTCTGTCTCTGTCTGTCTGTCTCTCTCTCTCTCTGTACCTGAAATCACGTGGATAGAGCATCCCAGCCAGACTCAGGGTCAGGATTCCTGACTTGATTTCCTATCTTGTTATTTTCCATATTTCTTCAGGGAACCGCATACATAGTTTGTTTCAGCATTTTCGGTTTATGCCAGAACTGTGTTCTTGCAAGACCCTTGCTAGGATTAGCCCAAGACACATCTCCTATCTGTGCATTGCTGCATAACAGCCTGCCCTACTTTTCATCCCAATAACTGGTAGGATTACAGAGCCACATCATCGCATCTGGCCTCTCCTGCTCTTATGGTGCTTATCTGGGGGCAGGGCACAGGAGAAGTTTGGCACTGCCATACCTTTTCTATTTTCTGGCCCCCACCCCGGATTCCTGGGGTGGTCTCTGATGGAGTGGAGGCAGCATGGGCATGGAGGAGGCGTGCCTGCTGTGGGTCCAGCCGGTCCCCCATGTGCTCTGACCCCCTTTGAGGTAAGTGGGGCCACATTTCTTTCCTGGCAGCTGCAGAGCCCAAGCGTCAGCAAAGGGCTTTGAAGTTTCCCGAGGAGGAAAGACATTCTATAAAGAGCAGGGCTCATGATTGCTTCCTGACTTCGGTGCGTTAGCAATGGTCTGCTGAATTTTGGAGAGCAGCAGTAGCCTTCACATTTAATTGTTTTGATTTCTTTTTAATATAAAAAAGAGAACTCCTCTTAGTTAAATATGATTGGCAGAACAAGCTGAAAACAATACAAACAAACCCTAGAGCTGCTCAAATATCCGTTTTGTAAATCAGACAGTAAGTAAAGACATCCAAAAGAGAAATCCCCAAACCTGGTATCATTAACTCTGTTATAACATGCCATAGAAGTTTAAGACTATTAAATTTACTGAAATACATTTTCAGTGTGCGCTTAAGAATTTATTTTCATCTCTCTGTTCTATTTTAGAATAAGCCTTAGGGCAGAAATTGCTTCTTTTAAGTTTGCCTGAAATCCAGCCCTCCAACTTTTACCCTATTGAAACCTCCCTCTAAGATTCCTCTCCTTCCTCCTGTTCTTTTTCTCCTTAATACTGAGTTCTCTGTGTGTCTCTGTGTGAGGACTAGCTCTCTTCTCCCAGGTGCACAGACAATATAGTCACAACCATGAGCAGGTATAAGTGCATGTGCATGCATGCATGCCTGCCTGCATATGTGCATACCTGTGTACGCAAGCATGCTTATGTGTGAGTATGTCTGTGGATGCCAGATGTCAATGTCAAGTGTCTTTCTCAGTTTCTGTCCATTTTGTTTTCTTGAGACTGGGTCTTTCACGAACCCTGGAGCTCACCAATTCAGCTACATTGACTGGCCAGTGAGCCTCTGGGATCCCCCTATCTCTGCCTCTCCAGTGCTGAGATCATAAGTGAGTACCATTGTATCCACCTTATTGATGTGGACTTTGGGGATTGAACTCAGGTCCTCAGGCTGTGTGGTACGGACTTTACAAACTGAGCCATCCTCCTAGACTCCTAGGCTATGTAAATGTAATAGTTTGTCTTTAATCAACCCAAAGGAGATTGAGTGGCCACGGCTGATATTGCTGGAATGCTTGGCAGAACACCATATTAATGTAGCAAGCATTTAGTTAAGTTTATCAGGCTCTGATCGTCTACATTGCATTGTGCTATGTGAGTTAGGGCACTACATAAAGGAGAAAGTTACTTAATGAATGTTTGAAGAAGGTGTGGCATAACAGGAGACACATCCTTGTTGACATAAGGAGCAGAAGAAAACATTATAAAGGAGGGGAAGCAGGCAGTACATTGAACAGCTGTATCCTTTGCATGGTACAGGGCGGGAGAAATGCTGTTCCGCTCAGTTACCCCAGAGGGCATTGGCAGGGTCAACAACCTAGCAGTGTGATTGGCAGGAACAAACAGATCTATTACATTAGGGTGGAAGTGAGGAATAAGGACTTGGAAGATGAGTCTGGAACAGTGATCTAGGAGAAGCAGGGTAGAGGGATGCAGATGTGGGAAAAAGTGGGCCAGTCAGGTGGCTTAGTGAGGAAGGATGCTTGTCATCAAGAATGAGAACCTGAGTTCAGTTGCGGTACCCTGCATGTAGAGGGCGAAAATTACCTCCTCTCAGCCCTGCACGCTCACTGTGGCTCCTGTGCACCCAATCACACATGCACATGCACACACACAGGCACGTGACCAAGCAGCCAAATAAATGTAAACATGTATTTTAAAAGGGAAGTGGACAACATGAAATGTGATTGATAGTGACTGTGTAAAACTCTCCTCAGAGCCCACAGCTTTGGAATGACCATTGCAACTCTAAAGAAGTTCCCAGAGGTGCATAAAGCTTGGGACTGGGTAAATATTTGGGTGTCTTCCTTAAACAAGCCTTATGATATTTTTATATGTGAGTTAATTATAATAAAGTGATTAAAAAAAAGAGAGAGGCTTGGCAAAGGAGACCCAAGTAAAACATCCAAAAATAAAGGCATCAGAGTTAAGGACTCAAGGACTCACAGAGACTAGACGCAGAGATTAGAGGTCTAGGCAGAGCTGGAATTAAAAGGCTTACATTAAAGGTAGGGTTGCAGAGAGGGATAAGGGAAGGGCTCTTCCTTCCTGACTTCAAACACGGCCTCCTCCTCTTTCTGCCTCGGGCTGCAGTGGGTCAGGCCTCTGGAGGACAGTTTAGTCTGGTGATTAAACACATGGATTCTGTTAGTTCCCTGTCTGCCATATGGGCTCTGTGACCTGGGACAGATCAACCTGGCTGGACTTCAACTTTTGCTAGTTGCTAGCTAGGGGAAAGTAAAAGTACCTCCCTCAGAGTTACTAAGAAAATTAAAATTAGTCCAGGCACGGCAGGCTGGAGCTCTGCTTGGGGTCTGGTGGGTGCTATCCAGGGTGGTCTTTGTTCAAACATGTTTTGGAAACTGGAGATTGAGGATCTAGTTTGCACTGGAAAGAAAGGACAAATAGGAATGTTTTAAAAAAATTGGGAGTCAAGCTCCTTCTGGAGTCTGCCTAAGTGATCCCTCAATGCTGCAAACTGGGCCAGCATTGAACCTCTTCTGACTTCCTTCTGCTGGCACACATGGCCCACAGGGACTGTCTCTTCTACTGGGTCCTGGGGAACATTCAAAGGAAGCGTGTGCCTTGCAGTTCAGCTGATGCCATGAGGCGGAACAAGGAACTTTCTTGTAGGGCTAGGTTGAATGGAGGCGTCACCAGCCTCCTGCCTGTGGAGTTCCCCATGGAGACAGGAAGTAGAATTCCCTAGCGAAGAGGAGGTGATTGTTAAAGTATGTAGTGCCTTTCTATATATTTTCTCACTTAGTCCCTATCACCTCCTCAAGAGAAAGAAGTCTTTATTTCTTTATTTATTCATTTATTTTTACATTCCGACCACAGTTGCCCCTCCCTCCTCTCCTTCCAGTACCTTCCTCCCCACCTCACTTCCACCTCCTCTCCTCATCCACTTCTCCCTCCATTTCTATTCAGAAAAGGGCAGGTCTCTCATGGATATCAACAAAAAACAACATGGCGTATCAGGGTGCCATAAGACTAAGCACCTTCCCTTGTATTAAGACTGGACAAGGTAACCCAGTATGAAGACTAGGGTCCCAAAAGCCAGCAAAAGAGTCAGAGACAGTCCCTATTCTCACTGTTAGGAGTTCCACAAGAAGACCAAGCTATACAGCTGTCACATATATGCAGAGGGCCTAGGTCAGTCCCATGGAGTCCTTATTCTTACTTTGCAGGAGAAGAAGCAAGTTGTCAGCCTGTCATTAGGCTGTAGGGACAATCAGCACGTGACTCTCAGCGTATCCTGTGATGAGACTGTCATGGTTTGGATGTGAAACATTCACCACAGTCTCATGTGATTGGATACTTGGTCTCCAGCTGGCGGCGCTGTTTTGGGGGTCGTGTAGGGTCAAGATGGAGGAAGTAAGTTGTTAGGGGAAGCAGGTCTGTTCTGGAAAGCTGTCTGCTTCCTGATTGGTGCCATGTAAGGAGCCCAGCCTTGCTGTGGCAGAAGAACTGGTCCTGTTACCATGCCGTCTTTGCTATGATGGACTCACCCCTCTCAAACTGTGAGCCAAAATAAATCACCCTTCCTTTAAGTTGCTTTTGTTGGGCATTTTATCACAGCTTCCAGAAAAGTAACTAATACAGAAATGATTAAAAACAATGCTTTACTTTTTTCCCTCCAAGAAAATCCAGGAGTTTCTCTCTTGAAATAGCAGAGGACCACATGAATGTTCTATTCGTATTTCTACCTTTTTGATAAAGATCTGAATCTCTGCTAATCCTGACAACAGATGAGAAATGTCCGTGGGATAATGATGAATCACTCTGAACAACTTAGAGTGGGTCCTAAGGGCGTAGATGTCACAGCTGCAGTTCTTGCCTATGCTGATTTTCCATTGCTATGATGAAATACCTAAGAAAGTCAATTTACACGGCATAAAGTTTGTTTAGAATCAGTGTTTTAGAGATTTTGGTATATAGTTAATTATTTTTTTTAGACAGCCTATAGTGACATATATCATGGGGGAGCATGCAGGTAAGAATAAACACTGTGTCATCAAGAAGTTATGAGAAAAAAAGTGGGGAGGTGGATGGTGTCAGAGTCCCAATATTCCCCTTCAAGGGCACTTCCCCAGTGGCCCAACTTCCTTCCCTTAGGCCCTGCCTTCTGAAGGTTCCACCACTTCCCAGTAGCACTTCAGGCCAAGTCTTCAGCATACGGGTCTTGCTTGGGAAGTCACTGAAGACTCAGACTACAGCACTAGTCATGAAGAGGGGGAGGAACCAGGTAGACAAGACTGGTTCAGTCATCTGAATTAGACACCCCTGTATCAAATCTCTACCCTCACTCTGAGTTTTCAAACCGAACTGATCTTCAGAAGACTATAGCTTAGACCGTAGTGTGCTCAGTTACAAATGGTGCTGCCATGGTAACTCCTGTCTTGTCACATTTGCACCAGAGGACGGCGAAAGCTGCTGGTTGCAGTTTGCAGCTTTACTCTGGGGCCTGGTCCCTGTCCCCATCTACTGTCTGCAGAGAGAAAAAAGGAAGGTCAGCCTGGGTAGAAAGTGATCTAGGAAGGAAGGAGGGAGTGGATGATTGGGAAGGAGGCACAGGCGCTGCTCAGGGCTATTCATTACTGATATCATTTAAACCTGGAATGAACCAGAAAACCATTGTGGAAGGCATAGAATATTACTTCATGATACCAAAAGATGGCTAGCTACACCTTGTTCAAGATCAAAGGTGAAATATTCCTTAAAATGTCTATTCTTAAGTGTCTCCCAACCAGGGTGTTTTTATCAAGGTGTTTTTTTTTTTTAATTTTTATTCCAATTATATTTATTTGTGTAGGAAACACATGTTGATAGAGAAATAATGTTGTTCAGGGAAATGGGTCAGTGGGTAAAACGTACTTGCTGCACAGACATAAAGACCCAAGTTCTGATCCCCAGTACCCACATAAAAAGTTCTTACTATCTTTATTGCGTGGTTATGAAAGACTGCATTTTTTTGTCATTTAAAAAGTATTTATGAGGATTCTCCACTTTAAAGAGTTTTTATTTAGGAAAATACCTTGCATGGTTATTTTTAAAGACCTGTATATGTGTCCCGGTTCTCTAGAATCAATACTACTGTGTTTAAGGAACTGGCTTATGCAATTATTGAAGCTGAGAAGTCTCTGGTCTGTAAATTGCAAGCTGAAGAACTAAGGATCTGAAAGGAGGAGGGCCTGTGACCTGGGAGGAGCTGGCATTTCAGTTTGAGGCCAGAGAAGACCCAATGTCTCTGATTATGCATTCAGGTAGAAGAGCTCCCGTGAGTAGATGAGACCCACCCACACGCAAATATTAATCTCACCCAGAAACATTCTCATGGATAGAAGCAGAATAATGTTTGGCCAAATATCAGAACACCCTATGGTCTAGTCCAGCTGACATATACAATTAATTACCATCCCCTCCCTGCCTTTTGAGACTGGGTTTAACCATGTATTGTTGGCTAGTTTCTATCTTGTGACACTCCTGTTTCTGCCTCCTGAGTGTTGAGATTACAGATACATGTCTAATCCACCATGCCTGGCTCCTTTTTTTTTTTTTAAATTAAACCTTGAATTACTTTATTTTTTAGAGCAATTATCGCTACTTTCAACATCTGGCCTCAGAGTAGTACAGTTTTTTTCTGTCAGTGGGCCTATGTGGACACGTAATCGTCACTCAAATCTCATAGTTATATTAGGGCTCAGGTTCAGTTTTGGTGTACACCTCTTGGGGTTTGAAAAACACAAGATAGCATGTATTTATCATTGAAGTCTCATAGAGAATATTTTCTCTAGATGTCCTTCATGTTCAATCCATATCTCTCCATCTCCTCAACCCCTGTCAACAACAATAAAATGACAATCATTTTATTGTTTCCATAGTTTTGCCTTTTTAGAAGGCCTTATATTGTAGCCTTTTCAGATTGGCCTCTCTTCCTTGGTAATGTGCATATAAACGTCTGTGTGCTCTCATGACCCAATAGCTCATTTCTTTTTGCTGCTGAATAATCTTTCATTATCTGGATGTTCCTAGGTTCATTTACCCATTTACTTACCAATGAGGATCTTGGTAGCTTTCAAGTATGAATGATTTATTCATGATTATTCAGTTGGGTAAACATATTTGGGCAAGATTTTGTGTGGACTGGTTTTCAACACATTTAGACAAAGGCCAGAAGAGTGCACTTTCCTGGACCATAAGGTAACAGTATGGTTAGTTTTGTAAAAACTGACCAAGTATCTTTCCAAGTGTTGTGCATTCCCCATAGAAATAAATGAGTTTCTATGATGCATATCCCTATCAACATTTGATGTCATACCTTGGAATTTGGTCATTTTAATGGGTTTATTATGGGTCTCATTGTCTTAGCTTTCAGGTTCCTAATGACAAGAAAGTAAGAGTATCTTTTTGTGTGTTTATTTCTGCATATCCTTTTTTTTATTAAGAAATTTTTTGTTCATTTTACATACCAACCACAGATCCTCTTCTTTTCCTTCTTCCCGTCCCTCCAGCCTTCCCTCCAGCCTTCCCCCTCAACGCCCCGTTCCCTCCTCAAACAAGGTAAGGCCTTCTGTGGGGAGTCAGCAGAGTCTGGTCCATCCAGTAGAGGCAGGTCCAAGCCCCTTTCTGCATATCCTCTTTAGTGCAGTGTCACTTAGAGTCTTGCTCAGTTTTCTTTTTTAAGATTTATTTATTTATTATGTGTACAGTGTTCTGCCTGCAGTCCAGAAAAGAGCGCCAGATCTCATTGTAGATGGTTGTGAGCCACCATGTGCTTTCTGAGAATTGAACTCAGGACCTCTGGAAGAGCAGCCAGTGCTCTTAACCTCTGAGCCATCTCTCTAGCCCCCTTGCTCAGTTTTTAATCAGGCTTTTTTCTTCTTGTTGCTATTTAAGAATTCTTTGCATAACATTTCTTTATCCGATGTGTCTTTTAAAGATACTTTCTCCTACTTTTTGATCTTCTCATATGCTTGATATGTCTTTTATGGAGCATAGATTTTTAATTTTAATGAGGTCCAGCTTGATATCTCTTCTGTGGGTTGAGCCTCTGGATCTGTCTCTAAAAAATAGTCATCATATCCAAGTTCAATGAGATGCTTTAGTATGCTATTTCCTAGAAATTTTACACCCTACATTTTGCTCTATAATAATAATAATAATAAAAATAAATAATAATAATAATAATATCCATTTTGGAGATTGCTCAGCAGGAAGAGGTGCATGTGCTCAGGCCTGAGTGACCTAAGTTCTACCCCCAGATCCCACAGGTAGCAGGAGAGAACTGACTGATTAGTGTTGGTCTCTGACTGTCACTCCTGTGCTGTGGCACAGGCACACCTGCACGCACACACGTTTACACCCAAAACAAATAAATCAAAATTGCTCCCCATTTTGAGTTCATTTCGAGACGGGTTTATGTAAGGCCCTTTGTCTAGATCCAGACTTTGGCATGCCTGTCCAGTGTTCCAGCAGCGTTGTTGAAGTAACTGTCATTTCTCTGCTTCATTGTGTTTGCTCCGTTGTCAAAGATGAGCTGATTATATTTATGTAAGTCTATTTCTGGTCTCCCTATTCTGTTGCATTGATTTATTTGTCTAATCTGTTGCCAGAACCACAGTGTCTTGATTACGGGAATTTATAATAAGGTTTGAGGTCACGGAGTGTCAGTCCCGGAAATTGATTCTTCTTCAATATTCTATGACTATTCTGGGTTTGAAGTCTATTTAAAAAATATTGCATTGTTCTATATTATCCTACTTATGGTATTTATCTTGGATCTAACTATAATAATTATGCTCCAATGAATAATGTTATAGCTATTGTTTTGTGAGCCTCTGCAAGTATATCTATAGGATGTTACTAATTATTTTTAAATTGCAGTAATTAGATATGATCCCAGGTTATGTTTCCCACACCTTAATGACATGGGACATCTGGAAGTTTTTATTTGTTTGCCATTCTAATCTGTGGAAAATGATGATTAGGTCTAGTTGTTTCAGCTTGTATTTCTTTTCTTCTGAGTGAGGCCAACCATCTTTTTATATTTTAGAACCACAGTGTTCCCTATTCTTTGACGTGCTGGTGTCTACTCACTTTTCAGTTGGGTTATCGACCTCGTAAATAAGTAAGTGGTAGGATTTCCTCTATGCTATGAGATTAGTTAGATCCTTGTCTGCATTATGAAAACCATCTCTCTCTCTGCTGCCTATCTATGTTTTGGCCTCAGAATATGTTTTCCCTTACGGAGTAAGTTTTAAGCAATCAAGTGTGTGTGTGTGTGTGTGTGTGTGTGTGTGTGTGTAGAAGTGCCCTAAAACTGGAATTTGTATTATGATTAGTGCTGGGCTTGGGGAGTGTAGAGGACACAATGATACTTGTAAACCACTTTTTAAAAAGAAGACTGTTCAGTAAACAAAAATTACCTTTTTGGGCCATTGCTACAAGTATCTTTTAAAAAAGACTTTTGCTACTTGTGTTTTGTTCTAAAACCCAGGGTACTGGCCCTAAAGGATTGGACAGATTCATGGTGCTGTCATGGCTTTTCTTCAGTTCCCTATTAACCATAAATATTGTCTTTGTTGAGTTTGAAGACTGCACGTGATAAAAAGGTTAGGGCTTAATGGTAGAGTTAAAACAGTTGAAGGTGATAGATTTTAATCAAGCAACTTGGGTTTCTTAAGGTGAGAAATAACTTAACAACTTATTTTCTTTCATTAAATTTTCCTATTTCTCCAAGGTGTTTCGGAATTGAACTTGTTACCTTTGCTTTTGTCTCTTCTGAACTTAGTTTGCAAATGTCATTCATCACTTGGCTATCTGGAAAACATTACCCTGGGGGAGGGAGTAGCGAACATTTGGGAACGTCAGCTCCCACAATCTGCAAAACAAGGGCCCTGGAAGATGACCCCCAGGGTCAGGATCATCTCAGCATGCTGTGTTTCTGTAGATTGGCTGGCACTGTATTTAAGGTCTAGATATGGAAAATAATGTAACGTGGAGGGTGGCGATCCTTGATTTCTCAGGGAGAGAACTCAGGCTGGAGGAACTAAAGTTCTACCAGAGAACTTGGAGGAACATCAGAGCGTGGGAGGCTCTTGGTTCTGAGGGTCATTACCATGAACTCATATCTCACAGCATGTTCAATTCAGTGTCTGGGGTCTTGTGGTTGCTTCTTACTAGTTAACCAAAAGTTAGTCAGCATTCCTAGTTCACAAAACCTTTTCTGGGTTGTATCTCTGGAATCCATCCATTTTGAGCAGATTCCTTCCATTCTGAGAACAGACAAATGGTCTTGTCCATTCATCCTGTGGTCTAGTTTCCTGGGCACAAATCTTACAGAAGGGGTAGGCTTGGGAAAGGAAAGCCATGGCTGGAGAGTCAAGCAGTCAATACATTTTTCACTTAGGACCACGGTAACAGATAAAGAGATCTCTCTTAGCTGCTCTCAACTCTCAGCCCATACGAGTGGGAGGTCACAGCCAAGCAGCAAGGTGGGTGTAATCGATGGGAAATTATTAGGAGGAAATACCAGGAGTGGGGAGCATGTTCTGGTGAAATCAGTTTATGGTTTTGATCAGTGACATGCCAGGGTGAGCAGATACTGAAGGTGGAGGACAAGGGGATGATGGGAAATGAACTGTGTAGAACCCGCCCCCACCCTCCCCGGCAACTCCATCTGACTAAGCAGGGTTCTTGTAAAAAATGGACTCCTAAGGCTATGCTGAAAGGTGGAACCCAGTCATAAAAGGAGTCTTAGAGGGGAGTGTACCTTGTCAAGTTCTGGACCATTTCTTGTCTCAAGATAGTTTTGATGACTTTTCCATTTGCCATCCTCATCAACGCATTCTATGCAGGCTTTGTAGGGTCTGACCACAGAGGTAATCTATGGGAAGACTGATTGATAGAGCTCTCATGAGATAAGACGTTTCAAAACAACCCTTTTTCCTACCTTCTTGTCTCTGGATGACCGTGTGTGGATGTTCTGAAAGTAAAGTTCAGGAGAAAGCCATGGAGAACAAGACTCCTAAGTCTAGACAGTCACAAAGGTTCAAGGCATCAGGCAGACATAGTAGGAAGACTAACAGTGAAGGCTAAGCTTTATTTTACCCTTTTTTGGTGGGGGGAAAAGGGAAGCTTGGAAGTGTGTTTAAACAAAGAGATTCTGGAGAAGTAAAGATGTGGTATTTTTCTTTCTGTCACTTCCAGAGAATTCTTCAAGGGTCCCACGAGAAGCCGCACGTAAGGGGAGCAGCAACTGTTTGTCTGGCCAAAGGGCGATTTTTCTTCCTCCACGCAGCGCTGTCCAGGGAGCCATTGTAGTAAACCTCCAGCAGACCTGTCGCTCCAGCTCCCTGAGAACAGACAACCCCTCCTCCTAGCCCTGCCTTTGTAAAAGAAAATCAAAAAGCCCCAGGCCGGCACTCCAAACCCACCCTGTTTGGCGAAACCCACAGGCCCCTTTCTGTTCTCTCCCTGCAACTCTCCAGAGGCCATACATCATCTAGGTAACCACCTTCAAAATGGGCTTTTGTCATTTTCCGTGCTGGGATGGGAGCCAGCCAATGCCGCAAAACCTCTGAGCTCCGAAGGAGCTGAACCAGCTGGTGAAGTTCCCGGGAGCGTTTGAAAGTGCTATCCTGTTTCACAGAAACCCAAGACAATGGTTTGATGTTTTTAAAATGTAAGCTCTACCGTTTCTGGTTTTAATTTAATGGAAAGGGGATTTCCCTGTGAGGGATTTCGTTAGGAAGGGAGGAAGATGAGCTCCCCCTTTCCCCCCACAAGCCCATACTGCTCGGGCTTCCAGTTCCTCAAAGGCTCACAGAACTCTGGCTTGCTTGTCCTTTGTTCAGGGTCTCAGCACCAGCAGTAAGGGAGGAAAGCTGCCTGGTTCAGGAAGAGAGGAACGCTGGAGAGCTTCGACAGATGTAGGCTTTCAATCACAGCCGCAAGAAAGCAGCATCCAACTTCGCACCCAGATCTCATTTGAACATTTAATTAATCAACTCATGTTTTGTGCTTTTGAGACAGGGTCTTGCTTTGTGGTCCAGGCTAATCTCAAACTCATGAGCCCAGCCTCCTACCTGAGCACCGCGGCTGCCTGTCCCTGCTCCATGTTGGAATGCAGGCCTGTTCTACCACGTCCATCTCATTATTCCTATGTCCAAATGGGTAAATGCGTGGAGAGAACATTTTCATTTGTTCTAGGAACTAATCCGTAAAGTTCTACTCAGTATATCTGGGTATAGTGAACAAACTTAGCACTCAGGAGGCTGGTGTAAGAGAACTTCAGATTTGATAGCGGGCGGGATTATACAGGGAAGAAAGAAAAGAACCATTAACTAACCAGACCCTTTCTCTACCCTGACATGTCTTCTCAGAGAGGACTGGTGTGTAGTCTGCATTTCCTATTTTCCTTAACCCATAAAAAGTCCAATAAGATGGAAAAATAAATATGATTTTCTTACCATTGTGCCTTAATATTGAATTATAACAGAAACTTGGGGCTTATTTGGTGGCTCCTGTGGGTCATTTATCATCTCTGCTCTTCCTTTTTCCTAGCAAACTTAGTAGATTCTCTATAACATGTTAGTGGGCTATCTATACCACAATCCACAGAAAACTGTATGTGCAGATGTCATCCAGAGGTTTTCTGTAAGAGGTCTCCATGTGGATATCAAGGTGAAAAAGCAAAAAAATCAATTAGAAAAATTGAAAACAAAAACAAGTCAGGCGTGGTGGTTTATGTTGTAGTCTCAGCTATTCATGGAAGTTGTTCAAAAGTTCAAGACCAGCCTTGGGCAAAAGTAAATGACTGGTGAGTGGTGGGCCTAGGCAGCAGATTCTTCTGGCTTCAGATTTGCTTTGGGTCTCCAGGTTTTTTCACTTTGCCGAAGCTATTCACGGACTTCCAGATAACCTAGCCACTGGGTTTCATTTAAGTGTGTTCTCCAAGGAATGCTTTAAATAGGGGATGGTATTATTTAGCCAACCCACTCAGATTAGTTAACTAAGCCATCCTGTGTGATGGCAGCGTGTGGTGTACTCAGAAGGACACCAGTTCAAAGCTGGATGGTTTCAACCATGTTCAGAGAACCCTTGATAAACTCTGGATATCAGACTCCATTTGAAAACCTTATGCTGGGAAGTCTTTTTTCAATGATGTTTTTATTTATTCTTTGAAATTTTGTACATTTATATATTTTCATTAGAGTCATCCGTCATTACCTTCCTCCAGCTCTCTCTAGTGCCCCCCATCTCTCTTGCAACTTAATGGCTTCCTTTCTCTTTTTGTTATTAATAAGCACCTGAGTTCAATTATTGCTGCCTATATATGCTTGTAAGACTGGGGGGACATTCATTGGGCCATAAGCAACCCACCAACATCTGTGTCCCTAAAGGAGAGTAACTCTTCTTCTCTCAGTAATCATTTGGCTGCCAATACCTCCTTTGCCAAGGGTGAGACCCTTACCACCCATGCTAAGCAAGTGCTCTACCACAGATCTAGATCCCTAGCCTATAAATTACCTTTGTTTTTGAACAACAGATAGAGATTACAAACGACACGTAGGCTTCTGTTACATGTGCCTTTATATGAACTCCCACGCAGCAAGTTAAAATCCTAATTAGTAGGTATGATTTAAAGTCAATGGCTTTGAAACTGCATTCTATCAACTTCTGCTGAGCCTAGGATTCCACAGATGTGCCTCGGGGAAGCTGCTCGATGGCTTGGGGGAGCTCTAAGAAGGTGGATGTCTGGGTTCTTCTGTTACAGAAGGTTAGAGCCTCTTTTGTCTGTTTATACTTACCCTTGCTCTCAGTTTGAAAAAAAAATCACTGAATTTAAAATATGTTTCCTTGTCATCCACGAACCTCGTCTACCGAGGATACTGATGTTGGAGTAAAAACCCTCTTTGCCCTGGTCCTGCCTCTGGTCTTGATTCTCCTCTTGTGACATTGTTTCTGCATCACACATCTTCCAGAGTACAAGAACTCCCCTAGCAACTGGCAGATGTTCTCTATGGACACAATCCTTCTATATGTGGTTTCTAATAGAGAGAGATGAGCACTGGACCATGACCTTGGGGCAATGACTTCATTTAAATTCTTAGTTATGTCTTTCTTGTTTACCTCTGGCATCACCTGCTATATATATGATATATATGAACAACATGTATGTTTAATTACATCTTCTTTCTGATTACAGATGTACGAAGAACAATGAGGAAATCAGAGCGTCTCATCCTGAGGACTAAGAGGATAGAAGTTCTGTGCTGCCAACGTTGTTTTCCCTCTAAGAAGTTTCCTGTGTAGCCGGGCTACAGGGCCTCCTTGTCCTTGGATTTTCGGCTGGTGCTCTCAGGTGGACTCCGCTCTGGCTTGCAGTCTGCATTTCACCACATGCTGTCAGTCTCTTCCATGTTCTGGTGCCAGCCGAGGAAACGACCGTTTCTTTTCTCGTCACCCATTCCTCATATTCTGACCCCGTGCGCCCTCTCTTTGGACTTGCCTCTCATCCTTCACTTGACAGATGACTTCTCTCTCACTCCCCAAGTCTCCCTTTAAGGGCTTCGTTTTTCTCACTTAGAAGTAGTACCGATGGAACTTTCTAATTTAATTTTTGGTTTTCATATCATTTGCCTCATCTCTCAGACATTCTGGGGGTTCATTAAAACAAATCAACAAACAAAATACTTACTTCGATAAATAAGTAACAAAATACCTTATTGAGAATAGACACTAGAGCCTCAACAAGCCATGCTCAGATTCTGTGATGTTCCTTCAAATGCTGCTGCTGCTGCTCACTGCTAATGGAAAACCAAGATCCGAGTACGACGTTTTGATTAATCCTGTATAATACATTGTACCCACTCACGGCCTTTCAGATAATTCATCCTGAGTTCATTCTGGGAGCAGATCAGAATGAAGAATGGAGTCGTCGCTTTAGGTATTTTCCAGCCTAGGAACATGCATCCATGAAACGTTTTTCAACATTTTTTTTTTTTTTTTTTTTGCCTCCATGTCGATGAGGAGTCTCCATCCCCACAGTCCCCATGTTTTCCACACTCTACATTTGGGTCTTCTCTCCTCTCCATTGGAGAGGTCTATAGGGTAGGACTATTTGTTTACTTCTGTTTCCAACACTTCACCTCATTCCCTCCAACGGTGACTGGTAGGAGTGAGTGAATGGGGGTGGGGTGGGGAACAGTCAACAAATGCAGCCATAGGGTACCAGCATACAAGCAGGCAAGGTAGTCTTGTTACTACTGTAAAACAGATGCAAGAGTCAGCTTGCCCTGGTGTCCGGTGACTTGGCCAAGGTCTCCAGATTCAGAGTGCCTGAGTCTGCTGGAAGCAGCTAAGCTTTACAGCTGATGAAAAGATGCAGTGGTATATGTAAGTTCATGGAAATCCTGTGGAATTCATTTTATGACTTTGTCTGTAAACCCAGATGTTTGCTGAGAAAACATCTTCTAAGACTCCAGTATATGCAAATTGCTTTTAGATCCTTTAGCCAAATGACAGCCATGAGCCCCTGGAGCACATGCTCAGTGCATTAGGACAGTGTCTGCCTGCCTGCCTGGACCTCATGAGCCTGTCAGCACTTCCTCTGCTCTGCTCATCCTGGAGCTCCCCAGTGGCGTCTGTTCCTGGGAACTTGGCAGTCAGTCTCCCTGTGGGAGCCAACTTGATTTGATTTCACTCCCCTGACTGAAGCTCCATGGCCTGTTCAGCCTATTTAATGTGGTCTCCGTTATTTATCCGCTCCATCACTACGGTCTTTCTGTACTCAGGGTGTGGACTATTGCTATCTTTTTTTTTTTCCCAACTGTTGCTATTAGTGACCATAGTTAGCTTTTTTTGTTTTGAGCTAGAATCATTTTTTTATCACAACTGGGGGTGTTAATTAGATCTCTATGCTAACTGCTCAGGGCTCACTCATCTATTTGCCCTGAAGAAGATTCTTGGTAATCCCTATTACATTTTGGTTGATTTGGACACACTCCAGTTTCAGCCCTACAGTTCTAGTTTAAAGTTAATATTTTGAAAATCAGGAGTATCAGGGCAGAGACAAAATTGGCAGATAAGCTTCTGTACTACGAATATCATAATCTCTTTCTTTAGAAAGTCTGCATGCTGTTTATTCTGTGTCAGCAAAGTGGAGCCTGAGATCATCTTACTGTACATGGCAGTATTTGCGATTACTTTCTGGAGATTGGAAAGCCTGGTAGAGTTCTAAAGTAAATGAAACTTAATGTCATAAGGATGGAGCCACAAGGATTCTCACAATTGTGCAAATTTCCAAGAGACGGGGCAGTAGAGAATTTTAATCCAGAAAATGTTTGCTAAAATAATGATACCTACTAAAATTGCAGTAGATTAAAAATGACCTGTATATTTTAAATTTTCTAGGTCTTTGTCAGTGTAGGGTTACACATATACTTACATGGCAGGTGTTCACAGAAGGTTCTGTAGACGCATTTTCTGAGCATGGTTCCATTTCTCCTCTTTGGAAACAAGTGGACACTGGGCAGCTCTGATCATACCTGCAGTGAGAAGCCTTGGCCTACCCACTATGTGAGCCAATGCATTCTTCCTCGCTTTGGGTTTGCTATTATGGAGTTGACAATCCCTGTTGCAGCAGCCTCATAGAGCTATGGGAAACTCAAATAAGAGAGCACATGTGAAACTTGAGGATTATAGGTATTGTGTCAATAAAGACATCATGGTTGTGGTCATAGTTGGGTCAATGTAGGATGGAAGGAGATGAAGTTGGTCCTCTTTCATCAATGTCCAGGACAGTATCTTGATTGTCCAACCATTACCATTTTTTTTGGGGGGGGGTGAGTGGGATCTTTCCTTCGGGATCACACAGTAGAGAAAAATAACAAGCAGAAATCAAGATACCACTTGGGCAAATATTGATAAGCACCCAATCATCTCATTTTCTAAGACTGCACATGAATATTGCCTAAGCTCCAGGCCTAAGTGAGGCTTCCAATGTTGCTGCTCTTGAGTCCAAAAGCTCCACAATCATGAACAGGTGACTTAGAAGGGAAGCAGTGATCTATGTGGGAGAAAACAGGAAGCCAGCAAGGCTGGCAGTAGTACTGAGAGAAGGAAGTGAGTCTTGGGACTACCCAGCCTGAGATGCTCCCTAGGGGCTGGAAGACTTGGCAGGCTCCCACCCTGGGAAACCACAGTTACTCCCTATAGCTTTGTTCATTCCAGGGTCTGGACTCAGATAATCAAATTAACAGTTTCTCTTTTATGGGCATTGGAAGCAAGAGATAGTGTATGCCAGGACAGACAGAGAAGCAAAAGAGGGGGCAGTAGCCTACGTTCCTTCTTTAACTGTACCTGCTTAAGGAAGAGCATGTGTACAACACCCCAAAGGGAATAGGAGTATAACGGACAAAGACCATCCTGGTAGTAGGGGCTCTCTTAGGACTGCAGAGAAGTCATTGGTCTATCATCACAAAGATGTCTCATTGCACAGAGTTTAATTCCTTTTCTGTGACATGACTTTGGCCAATTTGGGCAGAAAATCCAGGAGGAAGGCAGAGAGGCATTCACTGTATAGAAGAGTGTTGAGAGCACATTTTCCTTCCATCTTTTTGCTAAAGATGACATGGTAACCAAATCTTGCTAGTGCTTGCCTAGGTTTTACATTCACTGTACGTGGTTTTTATCCTATAAATGAAGAGACTGTGTCACAGCAAATGGTTCCTGTGAGTACGCTTGGACTATCTCTATGAAAACAGTTATGGGTATTTTGTTTCTTACAGTTTTTCCAAGTTCTCAGAGAGAAAACGAGGAAATAAAACTGGGGATGAATGGGCATCTTCTTTAGAGTCGAAAGGCTGTGTCTTGCAGTTTTCCTATTAAAACTGGGCACAGTGTTATTATTCGTAAAGAGTGGATTCATCCTGCTAGCTCTCATTTATTCAGAATTTGGGGTGAGGCTCTGGCCACAACAGTGTCCAGTAAACAAAATGAGCCATTTAGCAGTTTCTGATTCAAGACCACACCCTCACTTCTCCTATTCATTACATTTTTTTTTTTGAAAAAAGAATGCCACCAAAGCTGCTACAATTTAGCTACTTGGAGAAACTTCTGTCATCTTTTTGCTTTTCCTCCCCATCTCTCAAAGCATAAATGAAGTTATATTCCAATAAGAAGGTCAGTGAATTGACATTTATGAATTGCTTTAATCACGTGTATATTGGCAGTGAGATGGTTAAATCTTGCCTGTCATCTTGGTTGGTTAAGAGACACCTGGGAGATTTGTAATATACAGATCTCTGGCTGTCTACAATGACATTTCTAGAAGTGATTAGATCATGGGAGCTCTGACCGAGTCAATGACCTAATCCATTAATAGATTCAAGATTTGAGTCAACTGCTGGAATGCGGTAGTCCTGTGGAGAGTGGGGACTGGTCGGAGGACGTTGTCACTCAAGCTGTGACACTGGAGAGTACTTTTGGCTCTGGCCCCTTCCCGTTGCTCCTTCTGTTTCCTGCTGCTGTGTGTTGAGCGGTGTTTCCATGCTGCCCTGCTCCTCTGTGGTGTTCTGCAGTGGGCTAAAACCTGTGAAGCTGTGAGACAGACTCAGCTCTTCTTCGATTAAGGTCTTGTCTAAGGTGTTTTGTCAAAGCAAAGGAAGGGTGAGTAGTTCAAGAGGTAGGATAACTACATTTTTCTTTGAACTGACTGGTGTTGCATGGATCCCATAAGCTTCCCAATATCACAATTACTTTTTTTGATAATTCTTAATGCTCATGCTGTTTTTTGACAATGAATTGCCATTAATTCCTTAAAAATTACTTTTTCCTCCTGGGTATGGAGATATACGTCTGTAATCTAAGCACTAGGGAAATTGTGGCAGGAGGATCATGAGTTCAAGGCCAACTTTACAACGAAGTCTTGTCTTAATTTTCATAACAACAGCAATAGCAACATTCTTTTTTTATTTTTGTAGGAAACCATGAAATGGCTTCGGTATGTTTGCTTAATTGTTGGGTGGATCCTGTAACAGAGGAGGCATAAATCAGCTAGCAAGATGCACTGCTCCTACCAGCAGAAGGCTGGCTTATGCCTTCTCTCTTTGCGTATGCTTAGCTTGATGTCTTCACTCTTACACAGGTCAGTGCACCAGCCTAGGGGATGGTGCTGCCCACACTGGTCTGCATTGTTCCATACCAATTAAGGCAATCGAAACAACAGGTTGGGCAGGCCAGCTTGAGGTAGACAATCCTTCATTGAGCTTCTCTTCCTAGGTGATTCTAGGCTACATAAAGTTGACAATTAAGACTAAGCATGACAGTTGTTGGTCCCTACCTGTTCATAGCTCCCAGGAGGACAGACGGCAGGAGGTAGAGCAGGAGCCATGTCTTTCATACACAAGCCAGCATTATTGAGGTGTAATTTACAGAAAGCAAAATGTACCTCTTATACATACACAACCATGAGTTTTGGCCAATATCTAGGCCACTTCAGTCAAAACACTGATTATTACCGTTATTCCTGGAAGTTCCCTGCAGTCTTTTGCAGAAAGCAGCATTTCTTTTTTTGGCATAGATCCCTACGGGCATGCTTTCTGTTCCTATTGTTTGGATTGTGCCAGAATTTCAGAGAAGTGGAATCACAGCAGGTATTTTCAGGCTGGAACCTGGGTGATACCAGTTGCAAATGTGAGCACGCCCCATGCTCAATTCCATGCCACTTCAAGTTCTAATGCACCGTGAATACTCTTTTGTGTCTGGTTTCTCTTGCTCAGTGTGTTCTTTTAGGCTCATTTATCTTGTGCAGATCTGTAATTCAATCCTGTTTGTTGCTCTATGGAATTCCATGTTATAAATTTCTGCAGCTTATTTGTATTTCCCTCTATCGATGGTCATAAGGGTTGTTTGGGCTTTTGTGACTAGAACTGCTACAAACAGTGAATATAAGTAAGTGTTTTTGTTGACTATGTTTTCATTTGGGTAAACAGAAGCAATATGGCTGGATCATGTGGTTCTGTGTTACCCAGGAAACACGTTACAAAATTAATCCCCAGTGCAGCAGAGTTGATCTACTGGAGGTGTTTAGATGCTATTGTGGATAGATTAATGCCCCCACAGATAGGGTTTGCTTCTTGGATGCCATGCAAAGGGCAGAAAGCCATTTTGCCTCCCTCCTTCTGCCATATGCAGATGCAGCAGGGAGCCCCTAGTTAGACACCAAGAGGCTTGAACTTTAACCTAGCATTTTCTGACCTCTGGAGCTGTGAGAGAGAATTTTTCTTTCTAAGTAGATGGCTTCTGGCACTAAGAGAGGACTATAACATTTAGTAACTCAGGAGACTGTTGAGCTGTTTTCAGTGGAGGATCCAACGCCCCACAGCCTTGTCAGCTGTGCGCGACAATCCCGGGTGTTCCACAAAGTCACCAACACTGGCTGTTGTTCGCTTTTAACTAGTCAGTACAGTAACTCTGTAGCAACACCCTGTGGTTTTTATTTCTATTCCTGTGATGGTCTATAGAAGCATCCACAATTCTTTCTTCTGGCTCTTTTGAAATATGCAGTTTATTACTGTAGCTATACATACTCACTCACTAGAAACATTTCTCCTTCTCCCTATTGCTTAGGACCCATTGGATGAACTTTCCCTCATCCTCTACTTCCACACACACCCTTTTACCTCTAGCAACCACTATTCTTCACATTGACTTTAAAAATATTCCGCACAAGAGTGGGGTCACTCAGTATTTATCTTGCTATGCCTGGTTTATTTCACTTAATGGAGTGACTCCCAGTTCTGTCTCTATTGTTGCAAATGGCAGGATTTCATCTTTTCTTGTGACCAGTAATGCACACACCCCATATTTTATTTATTCATTCATCACATGTACACTTTGGTTGTTTTTATGTCTTGGATACTGCCAGCAGTGCTTTATTAAACATGGAATGCCCTGGCCTGCTTAATGCTTGTGCACTGAGACCATGGTGATCAACTAGATCTTTCGTGTGTGTGTGTGTATGTGTGTGTGTGTGTGTGTGTGTGTGTGTGTGTGTTTTGAGACAGGGTTTCTCTGTATAGTTTTGGTGCCTGTCCTGGATCTTGCTCTGTAGACCAGTCTGGCCTCGAACTCACAGAGGTCCACCTGCCTCTGCCTCCTGAGTGCTGGGATTAAAGGCGTGTACCACCACCGCCTGGCTTCTTCCTTTCTCTTAATTTCCATTTAATTTGCTCTTTATTTTCTAGCTCCCTGAGTTGTGGTGTAGGGTGATGTAGATCATGGAGTTTAGACTTCTCTTCTCTTGCATTTAAGCACAGACATCTTCCTCTAAGCACCCCCATAGCTGTGTCTTATGAACCTTGATACTGTATTGTATTTTATTATTACTCAGTTCAATAAAAGTTCTAATTCTCTAAAAAGTTTTAGACATATCTTAAAAAATAACAAGGTAAGAGCTGGATATGGTAGCATACACTTTTTATCCCAAGCATTGATGGGGCAGAGGCAGGTGTATCTCTGAGTTCAAAGCCAATCTAATCTATATAGTGAGTTCTAGGCCAGCCAAGACTACAGAGTGAGACTTTGTCTCAAAACAAACAAACAAACCTCTCTCTCTCTCTCTCTCTCTCTCTCTCTCTCTCTCTCTCTCTCTCTCACACACACACACACACACACACACAATCACTCTAGGATATGAGAAAGGTGTGGAATTGACTTCTGTTTACATTTTAGTGTGGAATTTAAATCAAATGTACATGTAGAAACTAGGAAATGTAGTTCCTAACTGGGAACCATGAACATAGCTAAGTAATGGGCTTCTCTTACTTAAAAAGAAGAATATTATAAGAGAAACCAAGAAAAAAAATCATCTCCATCATGATGATTAAGTAGCCACCTACCTGCAGCAGACCATCAATTACATAGACTGGAGAGAAAATGTTCTTTAGCGTGGGATGAAGTTGTTGGCTGGTGGGATTTTAATGTCCTGTGAAACTCACACACACAGGAGATTTAATGAAGGCCGTTCCTAATTCATAGTCTATGGAAGGAGAGTGATAATTGTAGACAAGAACACAATATACGTAGTATACAGCAGGCAGTTAATGCTCCCACACCAGCCATCAGGTTCTGAGCAGAGAGATAATACAAAGGAGGTGGTGATGAAGTCATCTGGCTTGTCAAGTGCCCAAGGTGAAACGTGACCACCGAGGCTGGGGGTGTGGCTCTGTGGTACAGAGCAGATGTATGCAGCCTTGAGTTCGCTCGTTCACACTGAGCACCAGACAGCCTGTGATTACACCGTGAGTGAGTCACAACCAGTTAGCTTCTCTCAGGGAGGCATGGTCTCAATTAGCTCAGGAACAAGGGAGGAGGGGTTGAAGACAGGCAGCTTCTCCTTGATCTTTGGATTCTGGGTGGGATTCAAACCCACATTTCTCTTTAGACCTGGACAATGAAGTCAAAACTCCCTACAGGAGTCATCTGTGCGCTTTGATTTTGTTGCCCAGAGCTAACATCAATTTCTTCCTCTCACCCTGTTTTCATCCATCTCTCGTCATGTCAACAGACAGAGAACTTTTAGGTACGTGCTTAATATGGAAAGAAGGCAGGAACAAAGGAAAGAAAAGATACTCTTCTATCATCCCAGACGCCATGAAAGAAATACACCATGAACCAAAAGGAAGAGATGATAAGACAAAAGACACACGTGTGTTCTGTTCCATTCCCATTTCCCTTTCTCTGCTTCTGGTATTATGTTAACTCTAAGTAGAAGTCACAGAACTGGACTGCATTTTTTCCTTTCCCTAAGTCCTAAGATGGTGAGGGTTACAAGGCGAGTTTATCAGTAGCTCTTGAGATTAGGGAAAGATGTCTTAGGACGCAACAAGACTCCAGCCCTCCACGGTTGACCCTAATCTCAGAGCAGCAGTATCTCCTTCGTGGGCTCTCTGGTCATTATGAAGTTTCTTTCTTCTAAATAACTACTACCAAGTCAAAACAAGTTCTTATGTGCGAGTATCAAGAACAGTGGCCTCACGAAAGGGACACATTTGGTTATTCAAGCTTTATTTTGTTGGTTTGTTTTTATAGCTGCAGAACCACTGTGTGGTTCTGATCAGCTGGCTTTTGTTATCCAAACATGTGAAGAAACAAACAGTGTGGAGCTTTTTTTCCAGTCCTAAACCTCAAACGCTGGTGTTAGCAATTTATCTCCAGACGTAGAGGGCTTTGAAAAGCTGAGTTAGTCTGTAAAGGTGGGTTCCTGCAGAGGAACCTTCCAAAAGTACCTCTGAAGGAGAATAGCCATGCTGAGAATCAAAACCCAGGAATCATTTCCCAAGTCAACAAATACACTGTGGAGAAGGCCATTTGATTTTATTCTGTTTGTGAGATAAAACATTTTAAAAAGTGATTAAGAGAAAAAAAAGCTATGTTTTTTAACTTTTCCTAAGGCTAAAGTGACTGTAAAATTGTAAACCTGGTTTTGTGATGCTTAGGTAGCAGTTTATTATTATTTTTTTTTCCAAGGGGGATGTGAATACTTGCCTCAAACTCTACATTATGGTCAGCTTCCTTTTCACATTAAGTTGTAGAAAAGGAAGTGACCAGATCACACATTATCATCTATATTCCCCCAAGTGTTTAAAATGTATATGGCGGTCACAGAGCCGGAGTTCCATAGACCTTGTGAACACTGGGAGAAGAGGAAAAAGGTGTCAGTGTTTCTCGTTGTGGTGCCCAGAAGAATAAGATCCTAGGCAGATTGGAGATATCCCATAAGGAAGTAGGAACTCCAGTGTGTGTGTTCCACACCCTTGGCTTGTCACCGTGAGAGTCCTTTACCCGGGAATATAATTAGTGGGTAGGAACATGCTGATCATCTATCTTCACAGAGGGAAGTATGGCAATGCAACCTTGAAACTAGACCATTCTCAATTTAAACCTTTGTCCTTCTATTTGTGATTTTTTTTTTCAGAGAATGATTTAGACTCCCAGTTTGGTTTCTTTATCTATAAAGCAGATAGGGTGACAAAATGATGCTGGTAAGTTGGCATGAGGGTATTGAATAAAGTGTAGCTGAGTGAAGTACTCAAGACCTACCCTGCATATGCTGGCACATCCTTCCATATTGCTGTACACTTAATAATAGCCAAGAAATGGAACCAGCTTAGCTGCCCATAAGTGGCTGAATGGATAGAGAAAATGTGATATGTATATGCAATGCTGCTCTATTCACCCATAAAGAAAAATGACAGTTGTAAGAAAACTGATGGAACTGGAAATCACATTAAGTGAAAGAAGCAAGGTTCAGAAAGGCAGATGCTGCATGTATTCTCTCAGGGGCAGAGCCCAGATTAATCGTGTGTGTGTGTGTGTGTGTGTGTGTGTGTGTGTGTGTGTGTGAGAGAGAGAGAGAGAGAGAGAGAGAGAGAGAGAGAGAGAGGGAGAGAGAGGGAGGGAGGAAGGGAACCATTAGAGCAGAAGAAGCGATCATGAGGGAGAGGGAAAAAGAAGGCATTGGAATGCACGTGACCAGAAAGCAGAAGGCACGTGACCAGAAAGCAGGGCTTGGTGGATGGATAAGTAAAATAGATGCATAAAATATTATGATAAAACCCATCCCATCATGTGATCATTTAAAGAACGAATAAAAACCCTCCCCCCCCCAGCCCTGAGAATACTGTATACTGCCTACAAACGCACTGCCACAGAGTGGATACTTAAGAAATGCACCTATTATCTAGTGTGTGAGCTGGTATTGTTCCCTCCTATCCAGGCACACACTAAGAAACAGAAGTCAAGTGGTCTTCAGTGAGTCAGCACTAATGTTGAGAATGCTTTCAGCCTCAGTGGCAGTGGGCTGTGTTTACTTGCAATAAAGGGAACGAAAGCTTTAAGGGCTATTTTAGGACTGTTTATGCTCGTCAGCTGTGACAGAAGTACTGTACACAGTGGAGTGTGTGGGATCCACGAGGCTGCTGCGCCTGCTTATTTCTGAGGAAAAAAAATGTGTAAGTGCACGTGAGCTACAGTTAAAAAATTATTCTATGTGTACTTGAGTCTTTAGATAGCATCTTGAATATTGCTGATTTAGTCTTTTGTTCCTTTGTCCTCTGTCTGCCTTTCTCATGTGTGTGTGTGTTGGGTGTTTGTTGGTCCTTCCCACTTACTTTATAATTTTCCTGCTTCCTGGAGTGTGAAACAGGAGTCCCTTTGTTACTCTCTTGAGCAAACTTTGTAAGGCACATGCACATCTTGTTGACTTTCCTCATTCAAGGCAGCCCAGTGCTTCTCAGAAAGTCTTTATGTTCCATTTGTCCCCCCAAAGAGAAAAGCTGGAAGCTGTGAGAGCTCCCGGGCCTCCATGTTTGAGGAGCCTGCCTTGGGTATTCATCCAATACTGTGAACTAGGAAACAAGAAGTTCGCTGTGAACACAGGCTCTGAGATTTGCTGGGCAAGACATGACCACTTTAGGCAGCGAGTGTATCAGGGAGACAGACGTACACCACAGAGTGGAGAGGAACAGTTTCCCACTGGGAGCCTTGGGACTCTCCAAGTTTCCCAGGTGGAAATAATTCTGTGCAGAAGAAGGAGCCATAGTAAGATTGCTGGGAGAGCCAGCAAGGCACTGGAAGACAAATTTCATGGAGAGCAGAGTGTGAGAAAGTTTCTTAGCGGAACTAGCCCTCTATTAAGCCTGTAGTGAGGGATAAGTATCATCTGTCCATGCATGCATCCATGAATTCATTCATCTATCCATCTATCCATCAATCCATCCACCCATCCACCCATCCACCCAAATATCCATCAATGCAAGCATCTGTTTGTCCATCCACCAACCCACACACTGGTGATTCCTTTCTTTGGAGTAGCCACTGTGCCACATTAGTACGACATCCCAAAGGAAAGAGTGAGTGTCCTTGAGTTGAGAAGCCCGACCCTCTGAAGATAAGCTTGTTTACGGTCCTCCTTTGAACTTGGTAGAGTGCTGTTTCCGGAACTGGGGATGCTTCTGGGAGAAATTAGGGTCGAGTGAGCAACAAGTCTGAGTTTCGGGAGGTATGCACAGACAAGGAGAACTAAACGTACCTGTGATTTGTAACTAGTGCTCCTATCATTTCATCGCGTGTAACTGCTCACAGACAATTTTGCTTGAAATGGCTGAAAACAAACTAGAAAGTCTAGAAAGTGACTAACCATACGAACACCTTAAATGGATGTTCCACCCTTGCTGAAGTGGAGGCAAAGCAACGATCACTCTGGAATCATTCCTTGATGATGACTCTGAGCCTTGGGTCCCCAGCCAGACATGCAACACATAACCATGGTGCTTACATCCCAGCTGACCTCAGCTCAGGAATGGCCAACACCTTTCAAGGTTTTGTGTTTGTATTATTATTTTTTTTCTTCTCAAAATAAACCTCAAGTGTCCTTATCTGGTAACTGAGGTCTTCTCCTTCATGAATCTTCTTCTCCAGAGGAACAGAACTACTGTCATTGGCATCTGCTGTTCCCTGAATTCTAGTTTTGTCTTCAATCATTCTCATTTCCGTTTGGAATGCTTCTCTTTATGTCAGTTACTACCTGTCTTTGTAGATTTTTTTGTTTTTGTTTTTTTTTCAAGACAGGGTTTCTCTGTGCAGTTTTGGTGCCTGTCCTGGATCTCGCTCTGTAGCCCAGGCTGGCCTCGAACTCACAGAGATCTGCCTGGCTCTGCCTCCCGAGTGCTGGGATTAAAGGCGTGCGCCACCACCGCCCGGCCTGTCTTTGTAGATATTTTTATAGCTGATTGTTCTCCTCTCATTAATGAGGCTTACCTTCTGCCTGCCTTACTTAAAACAGTGCCCTTATAATAAGACCCACTTGCAGATCCTTGTTACTCTCTCTCTCTCTCTCTCTCTCTCACACACACACACACACACACACAGATAACAATAATAATTACAAAGATGTCATGAATTTGAAGGTGACTGGGGGAGGCAGGAGGGATCTGGAGGGGGAGAAGTGGAAATGCTGTAAACACAGTACTCATGCACGAAGTTCCTGAAAGTTAAAGAATTTAAATAAAACAATAAAATCAGAGAAACACGGTCTCGCCATACTTACTATTTGCTATTTTAGTTATAGTTAATTATCCCACCAAAACCTTTTTAATTTATCTTCTTAATTACTCAAACAGATGATTATTTTTCTGTTTCAGATAGGTTAGTTTCCAAATAAATAGAACCATAAAACATCTGAAAATACATATTTTTTTTTAACTATCTTACAACAAAGGTACTTTCATCAGACAAAGCTCATGGTGACTCTGAGACCAGAACTTGGCAGTCTGGCTGGAATGCTTCCTTAAGCTTTATTCTGTTACAATGATGATCACATGAGTCAATCACTTACTTTTTCAATCCAAAGAAATCCCACAGATTAGAATACATTGTTGAATTTCAAGGTTAACATGAGGTGAAATTCTGGAAAGGAAAAGGTGCCTATGTAAACAGCACAGAGGAGATTGATATGAATGGTAGGTAAGGCAGCGAGGAGAGGGGGAAGCCATTGAAATGACATACTTCTGCCTCCCCTTGTTCCCATGGAGCTGGAGACTGTAGGTATTAATACCAACTTTCTTCCAGACTTAGGGAACTCAAATATCCTTTGTTCTGCCTTATAATTTTCAGCTTGTCTCAATTATTTTAACTGCAGTTTAGGCTATATATAGTGGAATATAAAGTTGCTTCTGTCTATTAATTTTAGTTTTGTATGCATTTGTATGTTCAAAAGCCAAAGATTATAAAGACCGTGGGAAATTAGAAAAGGAAGGGAAGATTTCTTTGCCAAACATTTTGATATATTTCATCATTCAGAGTGACTAAATGTGCAATAAATACACCCAGACTAGACTTCCAGGAGGTCAGTGCCTTGCTATTCCCCTCTCCGAGACAGTACGAAAGTCTTCCCTAGTGGAGGGTAATAATCAACTAATTTTTATCGTGTGGTTAATAAAAGTTTGAAGCTCCTCAAGGGGCCTATTTGTTTCTCTGAATTTTGCTGATGATTCTTATCATGCTTCAGTTCTTTGTTTGAAAAAGGACTTTGCATGGAAACTGTTGACTGTTTAGTGTATCATACAAGTAGTGATGGCTGTAGTGTAGAAACAGTAAAGAATGCACTTACAGCATTAAGGATTGATGGAGGGTGATAATGATTTCAGTGACTGGCAGTTGGAAGAGTCTGTGAAAGTCTCATGGTGAACACAGGTCACATTGCCCGTTTAATAAAGCTGGGTCGGGAGGTCTGAATGTGAGTCATGAAGTTGCATACTTGGTATTTGAGTGTCCAGCCTAAAATGCACATATGGAAGACTATATCCTGACCCTCTGCACTTTGTTCTAAAATGATGGTTTTCTCCTCCGTTATGCTTCTTGTAAAGCGTCTTACAATTCCAAGAAAATTGGCATGGCTTAGTTTAATCAGAGACCATTTGTTCAAACATTACACCTTTTCTTTAATGCATTATATAAATTGCACGTCTTTGGTTGAACATAAATTTGTAAAGGTTAAAGAAAACAGTACATAATTTCTTTATGGAGCAAAGCCAACATTTGCCATTTGCTTGTTCGTTCAAGTTGTGATGAGTTTCTTCTGAAAAAAGAAGCATGGTTTTCAGTCCGCTCAGAGGGTCCTAGGAAGGTATTCTTCACGTGCTTTCATGTTTTTATTTTTTATAGACAGGAATAAGCTACAGATGTTTTCTAAGGGGCCATTGCGTGTTAATTCATAATGCACATCATTGACTAGAACACAGGGCACTTCTCTGGCCTCACACTGACGATACCCCTGGCTTTCTATTTTACCCTCTGTGCTAGTGTTTTCTTAATGAACTTGTTAATACTTATTTTTTTTTCTATTACTACTACAAAATCAATTTCCCTCCAGTAAGTTTGGAGAGCGTTAATAAAACTGAAGAAAGAATGAAAAGGAGGAAGCATATTAATAGATAACGTGAGTCAATTGCTTTTCTATTCATATTTGGACTTGGGTGAAAGGAAAGGAATATGCCCACTACATAGTCTTTCAGCTATAATGATCTGCCTCTAGCAATGTAGCTGACTGACTGTGGATTGAAACCTTTGAGATTATGGGCCCAAATAAATCAAATATCAGGTATTTTATACGGCAACAGAAAAGACTGATGGACACAGGTCAAATTACCTTTGTTTCTGGTGTTAGTAGAAGAGAAATGGAATTCATGAGAAGTGAAAGCCATGGCCCATAGACTCATTCTGTCAGAATTAGAAATGTGACCATCAATACCCTTCCTTGGAGAGCAGGGACTAGGGATTGAATTGTTTTCTCCCCTGCCCCAACTCACGTGCTGAAAGCTAAGCGCCAACACGTTAGAATGTGACCCAGCTTAGAGACAAGGTCTTTGCAGAAGTCATCAAGTTAAAAGAGGTCATTAAGATTGGTCCCAATCTACTATGTCCACCCTTATAAAAAGAGGCATGTGGAAAAAAAGTGCATGGGGACTCCACGGAAACATCAAGGTGACATCAGAGGGCGCTGAACCAACAGAGAGGAAGGGGGGGGGGGGGGGCTGAATCTCCCTCCAGCCTCAGAGGAACCAGTCTTGGAGACTTGTTGTAGAATATTATTTTAGGGTGTGTTACTTTTGTTTATGCTCTGGAACTTTTCTTTAATGATGCAAGATGTGTTTGATTATATAAAATTCACCTGCGGTCAGGAGGCTGAGTCAGCAACTAGCTGACAGGAAGTGGTAGGGCGGAGCCAGGTGGAGAAGGGTTTTTAAGTGGAGGTGAGGAGAAGAGCAAGGGCATTTTGAAGGATGCCAGCAAGGAGAGGCGGTGAGGTACTTGCTATTCAGCCTCTCTGAGGAGCAGAATTTCCCCGTAACCTTTGAATCTTGAGTTCTTTAGAGGGACAGAGATTGAGTCAAGTTCCCTTGTAGCTTTAAAGAGTCAGAGCCTGAGGTAACATTCCCTCAGGCTGTGGATTTTGTGGTCTAATCACTGCTGGTAGCTTCGGAGTTGCAGTTGCTGATTGGGACAGGCGGCTCTGAAAAAAGGCAGAAGCAATTTTTTAAAAAAGGACAGCAGAGACCCCTTGATTTTGGGTTTCTAGTTTCCAGAATGAGAGAATAAATGTCAGCTGCCTGAGCTATGCAGCTGTGGTATGACAGTGGCAGCCCCAGTACACAGATAACGTCAGGGTAGGGTTTGGATGTTGAGATTTTTACTTCTAGGAATCAGTGCTAGGACTCCAAAGACAACCAAAGACTGCCATTCCCTGCAACCTAGAAAACAGATGAAGCTTGAGAATTAATAGTTTGTTGTATTGATCCAAAGACGTTTCCATACAGCAATGTCCGAAATTAAATATTAATTTCATCACCTGCAGAAAGAACGTTAGCTAACCCTAACCAGAATGGTCTCTGCAGAAAGAGTGTTAACTAACCTTAACCAGAATGGTCTCTCAGGCAAACACCAACAGGGGTGTGCTTTGATTTGCCCACGAGACTTCGGCTGTTGGAAAAAAGGAAAGTCTTGTGTTGCCACTGTCTCTCTTTTTTTCTAGGTCACTGGGTCACAGCAAGTCTGACTGATTCACACCTGATGACACCAATTTGCATAAACTAACAGAATTGCAGCTCAGCCACAGGCCTGAAGTTCTCCAATTTATTATGCTGACAAGATCAGAGCATGAAAGATGAGACCCTTGATCCCCATGGAAATCCATTAATAATACTTTCCTGAGAGAGTGGAAGGGGTGGGAGAGGAGGACTCTAAACACAGCCTCATCTCGGCAACACCGGGGCTGGAAGTGCATGGAAGCTAGCTAGCATCAGGAATTTGGTTAGTCCTTGTGAGCTGAGCCCCAAAAAAAAATCTGGAGTGGGGTTTTTTTTTTTTTTTTTTTTTTTTTTTTTTTTTGGTTTCTTCAGATAGGACCTTTCTTTGTAGCCCTGGCTGGTCTTGTACTTACTATGTTACTCAGACTGACCTTGAACTGCTATCAATGATCCTGATTCAGAGCCCAAGTGCTGAGATTACAGGTGTGAGTCTACACACCCAGCTAAATCAGGTGTGTCGAGGGAACTTTTTTTTTTTTTCCCCCGAGACAGGGTTTCTCTGTGCAGCTTTGCGTCTTTCCTGGAGCTCACTTGGTTGCCCAGGCTGGCCTCAAACTCACAGAGATCCGCCTGCCTCTGCCTCCTGAGTGCTGGGATTAAAGGCGTGCGCCACCAACGCCCGGCTTAGAGGAAACGGTTTTAATATGCTCAGTTTAGAACAGGCACCTGAGAAGAGCTGCACAGACAGATAGAAGGTAATGCCAGGCTGGAGGAGCAGAGGGAGACTTGTGTTTTTCAGGCATTTGTTCCTCTGTGGGTAGGCAGGGAGCTGAGACCACATAGGAAAACCATTGATGAGAGCCTTGTCCAGAGCAGGGAAGGGGCCAGGAACACCCAAGCTTCTCTCTTCCCTTTGACTTGGAATGTCTTTTCGATGCTTCCCATTGCTGTGCCAAGTGGGAGGCTGCAGCAAAGGGGTGTTCCTAACAGCTTGCTGGTGTCGACTCCATCAGGGTGAGCAAGGGAGAGTGTGTCAGCTTCCTGATGCTGCTGGGACAAATCGCAAATTTATCAGCTTAAAGCAATACAGTTATGTTCCCTGAGAGTTCTGGAGGCCAGAAGTCTACAATTAAGAAGTCAGTGGAGCTGAATTCCTTCTAGAGACTTCTTAGGAAAGCTGCTTTCTTGCTTTTCTTGGTCACTTGAGGTCATCTCTGCTTCTTGGCTTAAGGGCCCTTTTCACACTGTCTTAGATAATGCATTGTTTTAACCTCAGCTTTCACAGCCCCATCCCCATCTCCTCCCCCCCCCTTTTGACTCTAGCACAGTCAAGTGCAGACCATCTCAGACACCTGCACTCAGACCCATGGTCCTAATCATCCTCTATGCGGACATGCTGGGTAAGCCACGAGGAACCTAAAAACGGGCTCCCACAGACCTTCTCTGATAATCCAGGAGAATCTCTCCATTTCAAGGCCACATCTGTGAAATCCCTTTTTGTAAGGTAACTTATTCATAAGAAGGTAACTTATTCATAAGTGCCAGGGATTTTGTGTGTGTGTGTGTGTATGTGTATGATTCTGCTCATCACAGAGGGGTATAAATAGACATGGAGATAAATAGCTAGTCAATTCTTATCTAAAATTTATTGGTTTCGCTTTTGGAGGCAAAGTATGTTTGCTTTTTACAAGGTACTACACTGAAGGCTCAATGAAACATTAATTATTCTAGTACAACTTCTCGGAAGTTATTTAATAGAACCATTTTGAATCAATCACTGAGATGGAATCAGAGGGTGGAGTGGGAAGTTCTCAGGACATTGATGGACCTGTTCCCTTGGTGAAAGATGATCTCTAGCAGAGCTTTTATACCCTGCAGGCAGATGGAGTAGCTGTCAACTGGAATTTCTGTGTGCTTCCAACTTTTGTATTGCAGCTTATGTGGGAAGCACACCAACAGAGCCTTCCAGTCTTTAATCCTTCTCTTGGGGTGACTAGAGAGAGCACGCCCCACCCAGGAGGTCCTACTCAGCCAAAGTTGGCCACACACAAACATTAAGTTGTTTTTAGAGGAGGTGATGACCTAATTCTCAAAATTGGAAAGCCCCGACATATTATTTTTCATAGAAAAAAAGACCCCTAGTAACACAAAGCTTATCCATAGCTGCTGTTAGCCATAGGAACCTGCTTTTGTCTATAGCTTGATAGCCATGCTCACATAGATGGTCCTGGTAAGCTCGGGAGACACAAAAACCCAAACAAAATAACATGGAAGCAGCAGAGGGGTTTGTAGGGGGAGAGGTGGGGTAGGCATGGGGGGACAAAGATGAGTGTAATTAGTATGCATTACATACATGTATGAAACTGTCGAGACGTTAAGCAATAGCTGGGCTTGTCTTCCTCTTTTTTCATTCTGAGAGTTCCTAAGCACTGTCTCCTCCTCCCTACTTAAGTCCAACAGGAGATTCTGATTTGTGGTGACAAGTTACTCCCTCCTCCAGGATTCGGTGTCCCATGGGAAGGTCATAATGCCATGGCTCCACGATGCAGGTCTTTCCGGAAGTCACCTTTTCCCGGCTAACCCTGTCATGAATGAACCTGTAGGACTATCACAGCATTGAAGCACAATACCTCCGAGACAAACTCAGACCCTGCCCCAGGGTGTTCTCCTTTTCTCAGTGAGGAGAGTCTCACCTGCTTCATCTTTGTACTGATAAAATTCTAAACTGTGCTGCCGTAGAACATTTGAGTCTATGCAGGAATCCAAATTCACTAGTGTACGTACTTACATCTACCAATCTCTTTAGGAATGAGAATTTGAGAGGAGGAGACAGGGAGGTGAGGAGATAGGGAGATGGGGATGGGATCATGAAAGGGCTTGAGTTTTATATAATGACTTGCCCTAACTCCTAGTCTTAGTCCACAGCCTTCTGGGTTGGCTAAGGACATCTTAATTGAAGTCAGATTGTAAAAGATCTGCAAGGGCTGGAAGCACAGTCTGTCTGGTAACTGAGGATCCTCTTTCTTCTATGTAAGCATCATGGCAGATGAGATCTTTTTTTTTTTCCCCGAGACAGGGTTTCTCTGTGTAGCTTTGTTCCTTTCCTGGAACTCGCTTTGTAGACCAGGCTGGCCTCGAACTCACAGAGATTGCTTGCTTCTGCCTCCCTAGTGCTGGAATTAAAGGTGTGCGCCACCACCACCCGGCTGAGATCTTTATAAAGGTATTCATGGTCTACCTCTCCTGTGTCCTAGCAAGACAATAAAATTTTGGTGGTGAGGGAAAGGGACATTTAATTTGGCTTAGAAGGAAAGAGGTTATGGCAGCTGCAGCGTGTGTGTGTGTGTGTGTGTGTGTGTGTGTGTGTGTGTGTGTGTGTGAGAGAGAGAGAGAGAGAGAGAGAGAGAGATTCTATAGTCTGGTTTTGGCTGGAAAGCAATAGAACAGGCTGCTTGGACAATGATAAGTAGCAGCTGGAAACAACACTTTCCTAATGAAACTTTCAGGGGTCAAGTGTGTCTTCCTTAATTACCATGAGGCACAGGCAAGCCATGGAAGAGCTACATATGGTCTGATTTAACGATCTCACATGAACTGGGACTAAATTGATGCCATTCTGCTACAGATACATATTTATGGCTAAAAGAGACCATTAGCATTCCTTCCGAGTCTTTGATCCCAGGGTGGCTTATTGTCCCTGCTATACCAACCAACTCCTAAAGTTATTAAAGATTCACTCCAGCCTGGGGGGAGAAATTAGTGGCCTCCCTCCCACTCCCAACCGAAAAGTAAACTGGCCTTTTGGAAGCAACTGTATTGCCATGACTACTGCTAGATCATAGATGTTGGCACCTGATTCCGTGTGGAAACAGGATGTGGCATGAGACAGTGGTAGAGAAGATGTGTGAGGCGAAGGCAACACACGTGCTATAGAAATGAATTACAGCCTGCGCAGCTACAGAAAGATGATTGGGCCAAGACACAAACTGACACCGAGTCTGTGGTGTTCCTTTCTTGAGGAATGGATGATAGTATTCTCAGTACTGGGAACTCAGAGGGAAGTTAATGCAATGATAACAAGAGTAAAGTAATGCAGCGTCTTCATTTAAGTAAGATAGTGAGTTTAAGTGTTTAGTGAATGGAAATAAAGGTTTGTGTTTCAATGAAAACATTGACTATTAAGATGCTTCTTAAAATGAGGAAGCAATTTAAACACGGGGAATTAAACCAGTGTATTGGCTTTTAATCATTCTTAACTTTTTGTAAAATTTACATTTTAGCTTTGAAGTATATAGTCCAGTGTTGTTAAGTCTAGTCACATTGGTGTTCTCTTAAGCCAGGAGTTTCCCATGAATACTTGAATCCTACACCCATTAAGCAGCTGTGTGAACAATGCTGTTATATAGAAGATGTCTTCTAAGTATTTGAGCGCCTGTTTTCAGTTCACACTTAGGAATGGAGTGGCTGGGTCAGACAATGACTCTGTTTAAGTGTTCAAAGATCCACCAAATTGCTTTCTGTAGTGATTAACTAACTTATAATCTAGGTGTGAATTTATATTTCTTCATATTTTCTAGGTTATAACACTCTGTCATTTTGATTCTGCTTCTCTGGCTTTTCTTCCTCTCTCTCT